>JBAGKK010212284.1:10547-22170 GCA_037177015.1 Euceroptres primus | reverse complement strand
CAATGATATAAGATACCTTTTGGGCCAATTTTCTGAGGTCGATTTTCCTCCCAAATTGCCGGCCCTCTAAAGATTAAACGGGCGTAGGATAGTTGCGCAAATTACCCTGCCTCTAATCCTTGGTTCGAAAAAGGTTTTCTAATCCTACCGTCTAGTTCCGCAAATCTTATACCTGTCGGCAAATTTCATAATCTCAACTTTATCTTTTGAAATGTGCCTGAGAACCTATAGTAAATGCTATAATAAATATTATGTATAACAGATCACTTGATATACACCGAGGCACAGGGCGCTCGGGTTTTCAGGAGACCTTTTTATTGCTCGTCCCTGCCTATCAGACGTCTGAATAAGAATTCTCAATTCTCACTTAAACGATCCTTGCTGACTCATACTTCCATCCAATAATTTAGAGAGTAGCCCGCTAATAGAATTTAATACCCTGAATATCTCCTCGTTACTAGTTTTATTGTAGTTAAGGAATGACAGCGAGTTGAACAGTTCTATTGTGATTAAGGAATGACAGCAAGTTGAACAGATCTATTATGACTAAGGAATTACAGCAAGTTGAACAGTTCTTTTGGGGCTAAGGAATGACAGCAAGTTGAACAGTTCTTTTGGGGCTAAGGAATGACAGCAAGTTGAACAGTTCTTTTGGGGTTAAGGAGTGACAGCAAGTTGAACAGTTCTTTTAGGGCTAAGGAATGACAGAAAGTTGAACAGTTCTTTTGGGGCTAAGGAATGACAGCAAGTTGAAGAGTCCCGAAAGACAGGTGATGGGCACGGAAGGGTCTGATTAGCCGCAGCCCTCAGAGGGGGGATGGCTGTGTTCCCATTGGTTAACATTTTAGGAAAGGGGGAGCGTAGCTCCGAGCTCGCTCATTTTAGATATAAATACCGCCGGTTCGACCGGTTTGAAACAACTGGTTCTTCAACCTTCAACCCGACCGCACTCACCTGCCTATCGGGAACTCCCAGTTTGACAATTTCGACAACTTTAAGAGGAAGGTGGCGAAGTTCTAGTTACAGAATATACTCTGATTCTGACACGTATATTGACTACCGTTCTTTTTATCTACCTCTGCCTTCCAAACTATCTGAATCAGTCCTTTTAAGGACTAACGAACGTAGAATCTCAAACATCCTTCTTTGTTCGAAGTTTTGCTCCAAGGAACTTGCGATGCCCCTCGGGCGCCGTCCAGGTACTGAGGTTCAAAACTTCTGACATTTACGCACCACGGTTGTCAGTCTTCGGCTTTCAACCCGGAACTCGGTTCCAGTCGAACGAGCAACCACCGGTTGCCGGATCAAGGTTTCGTAGCCCAAATCACACGCGATGCCCCACGGGCGCCATGCCTGTAACTTGTGATGCCCTTCGGGTGCCAACCCTGTAACTTGCGATGCCCTGAGGGTGCCATCCCCGTGTGAAGGGTTGAAACCTTGTCCATTGGACTACTCGGAGTTCCTGACACTCAACTCACCAACCATCGACGTACCTGGCTCGGCGGACTGGACCTTATATCTATCCAGCCTCGGCAGACCGGTCGGTTATCAATTGGCGACCCGAACGTGGGGCTTTTAGAAATTGAAATTTCGGCAGAGGCCGAAACGAATCCACGCTCCTAGGTCAAGATGCTACACTCACCAAACTCTAAGCGAAAAGGCCCGGGCAGGCCTAGCACACGGGCACATCCAAATTCAACCACTTCCGGGAGTGGTTGAGCGCCACCGGGTCAACACCCGGTGAATCAACCAGCGGAGCATCGCCTCTTCAGGAACGCCGCAGTACCTCGGTTCCGGATACAAGGCAGATAACTAGACAAAGCATTCGCTTCGTCGAACCAATACCGGTTCAACGGGAACCAGCAGCCGTTTACCCAGTCAAAGATGTTGCACCTACAGTAGTGGCATTCATCAGCACAGCCGCGCTTTCATCCACTAGCAGAGTCCCCACAACCGCGAAATCTGCTGCGATTGCTGCAACCACGATCCCATAAACAGGAGTACTGGCCAACGCGAGTATGCAAGACTTGCGCGCGATCAAGGCACCCGCACCAATTCTGCCTAGCTTCTCGGGTCAGGATCATGAAAACCCATATGTTTTCCTTCAGGAATGTAAGGAACAAGGATCTCAGCCTCATCAGGCTGAGATCAAGCCTTTCTAGTGAATCCGATTGGCTGGAAAAGCACTAATGGAACCAGAGTCGAAATAGTGGGAGTTATTCCGGGTGATTTCAATGAACTGGAAGTTTAGTAAAGTCCTCATCCAGAAATATGCAA
Source organism: Euceroptres primus (assembly GCA_037177015.1). Classification (NCBI taxonomy): domain Eukaryota; kingdom Metazoa; phylum Arthropoda; class Insecta; order Hymenoptera; family Figitidae; genus Euceroptres; species Euceroptres primus. Next base: position 19,893 of record JBAGKK010212284.1, on the reverse strand, counting down.
GTGTTGCAACTCTTATGCAGCTACACAAGACCCTGTATTCACGCAAGCAAGGAGAGAAAGAGAATACGGCTGTTTTCTTTCAGCAACGTTACCTACTAGCACTGAGGTTGCTGCCCACAAGCGAAGAGGAGGACATCGTAGCCTTGCTGTTGGAGTCACTGAGGCCGTCGATCAAGAAGTTGATTCGCGCAGCCTCCCCTCGCACTTTTGGGGATCTATTTGAACGAGCCGTCATCACAGAAACCGACGAAGCAGAGGACCATCCACGCGGCGAGTCGAAGAAGGAAGACTCCAAAACCAAATACCACTTACGGGCCACATCTGCAGAAGACTCGCGAGTGCACATTGGCACCGTAACTGCCCAAAATTGGACAAACAAAGGAACGATGACGTCCAGGGAAACTGGAGAGCGCCGGTGGCGGGAGCGGACGCCACATCAGCACCTGCAGCGACAAACCCTTAATAAAACTGCTCAGCACCACCTCACATCGCCTTTTACGCTTACGCGTACATCTCAAAGGCAAGAAAATGGTTGTTTCTTAGACTCATGTTCCTCCCACAACTTCGTCCGCGCGTCCGTCTTAACGGAAGCACAATCTTCTCTTAGACCCAGCCCAGCGAAATTGGCAGCTGAGGGAAAGTTTCTAAATCTCATCGGCATGATAGATCTTGCACCCGAAGTACGTACTCACACCTACCTAGGTACCTTCCTCGTCAGTTCGAACCTTTCGGACGAAATGATATTCGGCACACCCTGGCTGGAACATCACAACGTGATCCACGAATATCGCTTAAGATGTATTTACCTCGGCGACCGAGAACGACGGCGTCTCTACCTAGTTCCAGAGACTCGGAGAAAGATAACAAACATCGTTCCACCAGAAGTTCGCAGCAACTTTCTACCAAAATATGCGCAAGGACTTCGGAACCTTATGATACGCCATGCATCGATCTTCCATAAAGGAGACCCTTTACACAAGACGATGACAGTACAACACGAGATCGAATTGACTGACCCGAAACCTTTCCGCGAAGCCCCACTTCGTTAAAGCGAAGAGAAAAGACAATGGTTAGACTCCCAAGTGCGAGAAATGCTAGAAAGATGAAATCATCGAGCCAACCACTTCTCCATTAAGCTCAGCGATCGTAGTCGCCGGAAAGAAGGACGGAGATTACCGGTTCTGCGTAGATTACTGCAGACTCAACGATCAAACGGTGGATGTCCCACAGAACCTGCCCCGCATCCACGATATTTTGAAGGACTTAGGACATGCCACCATCTTTTCTTCATTAGATTTCAAAAGCGGTTACTGGAAAATTTCTTTAGCCCTGGAATCACGACCTTACGCAGCTTTCGCCACGCCAGCTGGAGGTCAATATCAGCCACGCGTGATGTTTTTCGGGCTCAAAAATGCACCCGGAACCTTCCAGAATCAAATGAGACACGTTTTGGCCGAATTATGGGGACGAATTGCAATCGCTTACTTGGACGACGTCATAATTTACTCCACAAATTGGGAGGATCATTTACTCAACTTATCTCTGGTCATGAAAAGAATAGCGATTTACGGAATGACGTGTTCTCCACACAAGTGCAATCGCGGACAGACGAACCTTGACTTTTTGGGACACAACATTGCCGAGGATAGAAATCGACCTCAACCTGGACATCTCGGAGCCATCCTAAACGCTGAACCTCCTCATACGCACAAAGCCTTGCGCTCCCTAATCGAAACAATGAACTGGCTACATGAGTATGTGCCGCACTACTCTGAGCTGATAGCTCCCATGACTGACCTGCTTTCGCCGAAAAAAAAGTACCAATGGACCCCGGAAGCGCAGAAGTCACTCAAAGTCACTAAAGTCGCCTTCTAGAACCTCAAATCTCTCAGTCGACCTCGTCCAATCTTGCCATTTATCCTTCAAACCGATGCCAGTGCCAAGGGAATGGGCGCCGTTTTGATGCAGATGGAAACCACAGGCGAAAGCAGAATCATCTCTTTCGGCAGCGCAAAGTTCTCTCCCACTGAAGCCAGGTACCACTGCAATGAACTCCTGTTCATTGCAGATAATGGCCCAGATAATGGCCAAACACTCCTGTGTTTGGCCATTATCTGGGCCATTAAGCGGCACAGGCAATATTTAGAGGACAAAAGATTCACCCTGTGGACAGATAGTGAAACATTGACCTGGTTAAAAAAACCAAAAGAATACCCGCGACAAATTGACTCGCTGGCATCTGTTTCCGAGAAACTACACTTTCGATATCGAGCACTGCCCCGATAAAGAAAATGATCTCCTAGACGCTCTGTCACGTTTTCCGAATCCTGATGAGTTATCACCTGGAGAACCCGATCTGGAATGGATGGTACCACCTTGTCACCCTGCCACGCATGAGGTCGAACGTGATGCCCGTATTCCCACGATTCAGTTGACGCACACGTCGTCTATTTTTAATGAAGGCGCTGGCGCGCAGCAGGAAGACCATGACATTATACAAAACATCGACCGCTGGATACAAATCCGAGACACTCCAGAAACATAACGCACTCCAGAAGAACAACGATTCCTTGTAGCTCATCACTTCGATGTAAATGGTTTCTGGCGTATCTCTTTCAACAAGCTCAACTGGCTGCTCCCTATTCCGAGAACACTACAGGAACGAGTCATGTGGGAATATCATGACGCTCCACTTTCCGGACATCCTGGGATTGATGAAACTCTGCGTTCAATTCAAGAGCATTTCTTCTGGCCAGGAATGACTCAAGAAGTCCGATGCTATGTAGCTGGATGTCACCTCTATACATGCTGTAAGTCAGTGCGTGGACAACACGATCATCATCGGAGAATGACGTCTTGACCGTGCAGCGCACCCTCTGCAGCAACCAATCGATCGTGCCATCGATCAGCAGAGCCAACTGCTAGTATGTTGACAATGTCTTTTGCAGTTATATATATTTTGCGCAAAAATAATTAACTCTTTAGAAGTTCCAATCAGTCAATTATCAGAAGAGGCACAAGAAGTAAGAAACAAAGATTTGAAGAGCTGCAGGGAAAACAGTACGAAAAATTCATCTTTCATAAACGAGGACATCCTGCATTTTTTGTTAGTTTCTGCTGATCCATTTTTGGGAAGTTTGAGGTGAGAATTCCCAAAAATTGAAAGACCTTTGCATCCAGAAGCCCAAACACTCCTAATTGATTGCTAACAGATAACAATGAAAGTTAATTCGAAACTTGAGACACAAATATTGTAAAACTACAAAGTATAACTGCAAAAGACATCATCAACACTTTCGCAGTTGACTCTGCTGAAAGAAACGAAGCCAATCAACAGAAAAAAGACAAAAAATACTTTTGTTTATTAAATTTGTTTAAATAATGTACAATTATTGTTTAACTGTGAATCATCATAACTCTGAGATGTCTGTAGTTGATTCTGCTGAAAAAAACAAAACTTCTATATTTAAAAATGCTCAAGTAATTAATTTGGTAACTAAATTTATTCAAACAATAAACACTTGATGCCTAATTTAAAAGTAAAATAGCAAGACACATTAGCAACATACTAGTTATTGATTCTGTTGAAGAAACGAAGCTTATCTATTTAAAAATTGCCAAACAATACCTTTGTTTATTAAATTTGTTTTAACAATATAGAATATTGTCCAACTGCAAATTATCATAGCAAAAGGCCATTGGTGAAATATTTATAGTAGATTCTGCTAAAAAACCGAAACTAATTTATTGAAAACCAGCTAAGCAATGTATTTGTTTATTAAATTTGATTAAATAATATACAATTATTGTTTAAATGCAAATCCTCAAAACTATAGACTATGCCTGAGATGTTTGTAGTTAATTCTGCTGAAAAACAAAATTTCTATACTGAAAAATGCTCAAATAATTAATTTGTTAACTAAATTTGTTTAAACAATAAGTTATTGATTCTGCTGAAAATACGAAGCATATCTCCTCAAAAATAGCCAAATAATGCACTTGTTTATTAAATTTGTTTTAATAATACACGATTGTTGTTGCAGTGCAAACAATCACAGCAGAAGGTCATTAGTGAAATATTTATAGCTAATTCTGCTAAAAAAGCTGAACCTATCTAATTAAAAATGCCTTAATTTCGTATTTGTTTATTAAACTGTTATAAACAATTAGAAGTTGATGTTTAACGTCTTCAAATTTTAAGTTAATATTATTTTATTTTCATTTTTTTCTGAAAATATTGGTTTAGTGTATTCAAATGTGACAAATAAAGAAGATATAACTTTTGTTCACTAATTTGTTTATAACCATTTAAAGTTTTGTTTTATTAAATTAATACTGCTGCACATCATTTTTAATGAGCTTTGCTTCGACGTGGACCATTTTCGGTAAAATAAAAAATTTTTTGACTAAATAGCAGTCTTGAAGAGTCAAAAAAATTTTGTTTTTCATTTTGTTTATTAAATAAAAAGTTTTTAAGAATATTTTCCAAAAATGTCCTCCATTGAAGTGATGCGGAATTTAGCAAACTTTAATTTTAAAAAAACGTTCAAATCGGATGAGTAGTTTACTCTGAAAATTGATTTGTCCACAGACACTTTTTTTGCCCTACTGTGTGCCGGGCTATTGCCCCTGTTTTTATTTTTATTCTGTTTATATTTGTTATATCATGTTGTTGCGTTCCTTTGGGATTTTTACTACCCCTGACTTTATCTTATCATTTTAATTTATACCAGGTATGTTTGTTTTTTGCCTATTGACCTTCCGCTTTTTTACTGTTAACAATACTTATTCCTTATCATATAGGTTAGTCGTTACAATGATTGGATATTGAAATTTTTCAAGTTTGACAATTTATAAAAGCTATTATAAGCGTCAAACAAAATTCTAAAATATACATACGGATAAAAAATTTATTAAAGTTTTAAATGACAATAGTAAGTTAAGCGTTAAAAGTAGTACACAATTTATATTTAAAGAAATTACTACTGCTGTCAAGAAGCACAATGATTGGCCACAAAACACAGTGATCAGCATAGGCCAATGATTGAATTATTGACCTCTGAATAGGGTGAAATGTAGTCATTGGCCATCTGTTAGCCAATGTTTTGTAATTGTTTAATACAGTGATTGGCCTCTGAATTGCATAATGATTAGCCGGGGCCAAAAATTGTTTTCTGACATTATTTCTGTTCATTATTCGTAAAAACAGTGACAAAAAATTATTTGCTTGGTCTTTAAAAAGTTTGAACAATCTGTTAGTTTGTTAGAACAAATCTGTTAGCCAATGATTTGTAATTGTTTAATACAGTGATTGGCCTCTGAATTGCATAATGATTAGCCGGGGCCAAAAATTGTTTTCTGACATTATTTCTGTTCATTATTCGTAAAAACAGTGACAAAAAATTATTTGCTTAGTCTTTAAAAAGTTTGAACAATTTTTCACTTTATTCACGACTATTATTGGCCTACCTATTAATTGATATCCGAAACAATTTTAAGGCTAGGATACTCCTCTCGTGTGTCTTTGATCATCAAGTTCAATTAAAATTCAAAAATTCATAGAAAAATATACCGTAACATTTAAGAAATAAATAATGTTCTACAAGAGAGCACTCCTTGCCTTAACAACTTTTCTTTCAAATTCCTTCTGATTCAGGATCACCGGTTTCAGTTGCTCTAACTTATAAATGCAATACAGCACACTAACCTAGCTTGTCAAATATGTTGCACAACTGATAAGACTTCATCCTGCAGTATTTATTAGTTTTATTTGTGAGTATTTCTTAATATAAATACATTTATACGAGGAGGCCAATCATTGGGGGGTGGCCAATCACTGTACCGAGTACCCTAGATTTAAAATTGTTGGGCCTCTTTTTTATAAGACAACCTCTCTTATACTTATTTTATTCTTGAATTTTCTTACGAAATATTGTCAAGTCTTATCATCGATTATCATTTATTTTCGTTATACAATTTTCTACCTTCTTTGCATGTTTGTTACAGATTTAATAAAAGATATCTTGACTGATGAGGGTCCAAACAGTGACCGAAACATTTCAAAAAGTATTATCGCTTCTTTACTCTTGACCTTCAATTCCATGAATGGTGTTTCACTACTTAATTTATAAATAATGTTTTAATCATAGGGATTAATAATTTTTCGTCTAAAGAAATAGTATTCTTGTGAAATGTTGTATTGCTTAAAATAACATAAAACCGGATGAAATGATTTTATCAAATTCATAAGTCATTTGTGAATTACTATATTTTCCATAGTATTAAATTATTGTTTTCTAAAGTTTGTTTTTTGCCTCATTTGACATAGATTATAAGTGAAGCTTTAGGTTACAGAGTTTGTCTTTTGCCACATATTGAAAGATATTTCGTATCCAAGGCTCTTAAAGTAGGCGAAGCTTCATGATACGACTATGAGGTTTTGTGGTTACTGCACCATTGTGAAACGTCAGTCGATACGAACGAAGCGATGAAACACTCAAAACCGCCACTTAACCATAACTAACACGCCCCCAGACCAAAAAGCAATCACTTTCATCTCCACTTGTACATTAGGCTTCTAATGAAAGAATTTGCAGTAAATCAAGTTCGAACTACGTGTGTGCCATTTTACCCATGACTCGCATTTTCAAACCCTACTCTTGTCTCTTTTGTATTTTACTGTTCTTGCTAAAACTACAAATTTAAACTTGTCCACTTCCCTTTTTCCTGAAAGAAAATGACTCGCATTTTCAAACCCTACTTTGTCTCTTTTGTATTTTATCTTTTATCTTTCTTGCTAAAACTACAAATTTAAACTTGTCCACTTCCCTTCTTTCTAAACGAAAATAAGATACTATAAAAGGTACTGCTAAACTTTAATTTTATTTTCAACTGTTTCTGTAGCAAATTCCTCTTGTTACTTCTGGAAACTTAGTAACCTTTAAAAAGTTTCCAGTTTTTATTTGAATTCAGGAAATAGAAAAGTATTATAAATAAAAAATATTTGGGATAATAAAATCTTCTTTGAAATTTCTTGATCTCAGAACCGAAAACTGAAAAAAAGAAATGATCCTTTCAATAAAAAAAGTACTCCTGATTTTTTTCATACTTAAAAAAAAAAATTATTTATATCCTACGATGTCCGCGTGTCCCGTCTGACCATTTTTAAAACTTTTTTTTATTAAAGGAATTTTTTAACTAAATGGAACAATTTTTGTTTCCTCTTTGGACCTCCCTGTTGTATGGGGAACATTTTTGTGATGAAACGTATGATTGAAATATTTAATAATTAATTTTCTGGAGATGAAAACTAATTAATCTTATATATACATTTAGTTTTATCTCTTCCGAATGTTAGACTTTTTTTTAGCTTCGAATTTAATTTGGCATTTTCCCGATGAACTCGAAACCTACACAGTACCTATATCCCGCATAATCGTCCTGTGTGAGCTGTTTCTACAACCAGCTTCAGTCAACTAGCGAGCCTATTTTCGAAGGTACATATGCAGTTCTCTCATTGTATACGAAGTATGTTTGCTATTGAGAATTCACATGCTGGCATCCGTATCAGTGCATGTCCTCAAATTAAAAATAGATTTGTTGACCTTACATAAACTATCGAATTCTTCTGTAAATTTAATATTGAATAAAATTTCAATTCAATTTTACAATCCTATTATCGACTCAGTTTTTAGAATCCGAAAATCTCTATTTTTATTTATGTGATAGTCTGAGTTGTCCACATCAATAAATCCTAAATTATTTCTTTCTATATCAGAGTAACTTCCTTCCACGCGTGATCTTCTAAACCTTCATGGGATTACGTAATCTTCTCCAAGTGCAATGGTTGTGCAAGCAATCAAAGAAAATGAGGTCCTTGATCCGGATAAATTCCAAATATGTAGTTAACATAAAATCTACATTTATTGAGGAAATCCTTAAATCAGTGGTTCTCATTTCGATTGATCCACTTGATTAAAAAAATTGTATCTACACTTGGCGACGAAAATAGATTTACTTTTAAACTCAAATTTGTTCCCAAATATTTGTCTATATGCAAAGAAAATAATGTAGTGATAAAGAAGCTTCTTTTTATTTGTAATCCTGAAAAATATTTTAAGACAAATTTGAGTGTGAAAAATATTTTCAGACAAATTTGAGTTTGAAAAATATTTCGCTCATTTAAACCTTCAAAACTTCAGTTTCATGTCAATTGAAATCCCGAAGTTTTGAGTCATATTGGTAATACGATAATTCATATTATTTCCTGAAAACGTTAGTATCCAATAATATTTTAAAGTTCAGAATGCATGTTGGAAGTTTATTCGTATCTGCAACTCCCACAAATTGTTATACCCATTTATCGCAAAACATCCCCTAAGGATAACGAAGTAACCGTCTTCAATATGTGATATTCAAACGTCCTCACAAAAGTTCAAAGATATAAAAACTTTTTCAGTCTGGGACATTAAATTTGGCATTAAAAGTGTAATCACTAAAGTTTTTAAAATCATAAAAAAGAAATTATTCATTTAAATTTGTACTTAAATATGTTTTCATGTGATCAAAAAGCAGAAATTATTTTTCAAAATATCGTCAAATTCTTTAACTCTAAAAAATACTGTTTTAGAGATAAGATAAAAACTTCTCGGATAAAATTAATTAAAAGATGTTACGTTTCTTGGTATACTGGTCCAAATTTATTTATAGAAACTTTTAACGTTTCGCCCTTCGACGAAGGGCCTCTTCAGACAAACAACTATGTATAGTCTAAATACATAAAAAATCGTAAAAAATATAATCACATTGTTTCTATGAACAAGGTAATATACTCTTTAAGTGTAATTCCTTACCATATTAACCTTTAATGAGGCAAGTCACAATAAGGTTTTGGAGTAAAAGAAGTCTTGGAGCAAAATTGTAGTTCTGTAGTAGACTTACTTAGTTTACTCCATTTTCTTCAACTTTTGATTATTTCCTCATTTCCAATACTTTGAAAGAATCCTTCTGTGTGGTTAACTTGTTCCATAGTTGTGCTTCCTTCCAACCGTGCAATAAGATTAGCTGATGTTAAATATTGTGTCGACCCGGTGAGAAAATTAATTAAAAGATGTTACGTTTCTTGGTATGCTGGTCCAAATTTATTTATAGAAACTTTTAACTCACCTGGTCGACACAATATTTAACATCAGCTAATCTCGGATAAAATATTTATACTTCTTTTTAAACACAATTTAAAACATAAACATATAAAATTTATATAACTTTTTCTCACCTGGTCGACACAATATTTAACATCAGCTAATCTCGGATAAAATATTTATACTTCTTTTTAAACACAATTTAA
>JBAGKK010212284.1:0-10447 GCA_037177015.1 Euceroptres primus | reverse complement strand
AACATCAACACATACAATCTTTTTAATTTCGTTTCACAATAATTACAATATACACGAAGTCCCCTTTTTTAAAACGAGCTTTTTAGATCTATAAAAAAAACTGACCATCAATATCAAAAATAGAATGAGGGATGATATGCAGATTGTATGCACGTAATGAATCATCCTTGTACGCATCAGAGTGATACGCTTTATAGAAATCGGTCATGTTCGATATTGGATGAGGTCGTGCTTTATAGGACGAGAAAAAAGAAGTAAAAAAATTGTAAAAAGAATCTCTGAAGGTTAACCCCGTTTTCTTACTGCTTTAAAAATAAATGAAGCGAAAAATTTACAGGCTTTGAGAAGTTTGAAATGTACTCTTCCTGGAGTTTTAATTTCAAAATGTATGAATATACTTGAGGTAATTCATTATTATAAACTAGTGTTTTAAACAAATTACATTTTTAGAAGGAGGACCTTGTCTTTTAGGCGAGTCGTGTCCCGATGGAGAATTTTCCTCGCAAAAAAAAGACAAAAAAGAAGAAGACGAGCTCGAGGGATGAAAAATATTTGAATTCTCAGGTCGGCTCATCCCGCAAGATTTCCCTAATGTCTTCCTCTCTACTTCGTTCAAAGGCAATATCTTGGTCGGCCGTGCCTTTCTTCACTCGAATTCTTTGTGACACCGGTGTTTCTTCTACATTTTCCTATTTTCAATGCTCCCTAGAACCAAATCGATAATTCATTTTTGCAATACACTTTATGAAAAAACCATCACAATTCTTGACACAACTAAATAAAATGTGTGTAGGGTGCCCACGAAAAATACATTTTAATTTTGTTGCATCTCCCTACTCGAAATCTGTTGCATTTTTGTACAAAAAATTAACACGTATGAAAAATATCTACCTTATTAACAAATAAAACAAATAACTTTTTTTGATATAATTTGTTCAATTTAAATAAAGGATTTGCTTAAATTAAATCCATTTGATCCATTAACACTTTTTAACCACAAAATTGAAATTTTTTAAAAATTATTTATAAAATTGAATAAAGTTTAAAAAATGAAATCTTTACTTCATTTAAAACAAAAAATGTTTGAAGCGAACAAGAAATTTATTTAATTTAAACAAAAGATTTATTCAAATAAAATAAATAAGGACAAAAACGAATTTCTTTGAAACAAACAAACATTTGTTTAATCTCATATCAACGTTATAATTTGTTTGATTCAAACAAATTTTGTTTGAATCAAACAAATATTTTTCTGAGTGTGGGCCATAAATTTTTTTATCAAAATAATAAAAAACGGGTCAATTTTTATTTCAATACGTGTAATTTTAAGGATTTAACTTTAACAAAAAAATTAAATTGCAAAATTTAGACAACCATTTTAAAAAAGTTTATGCAAATTTTTAGGGCTAACCGCCTAAAAAAATACCTAAAAATAAATAAATTACCCCTTTTTTCACTTTTGCAAAAAAAAATTTAGAGATAGCTAAGGGCGTTTCAAAAAGTAAATTGTAGTCAAAAATGTCTAAAACTGTTTTTTATGAAATGAAAATGAAAATGAAAAAATAGAGGTAATCTGTGTTTAAAAAGGGATGATTTTTACTAGTATATCTTTAAAAATTAAAAATTAAAATTTTAAAAAATTAAAAAAATTAAAATTTAAAAATATTTAAAACTGCAAAATTTAGAGAACCGCTGTCAAAAAGTATAAACAAATTTGCAGAGCTTACTCCCTGAAAAAATACAAAAAATAATAATTATCCCGTATTTTTTTCTTCTTCAAAAGAAGTAAATTTAGCGGTAGCTAGGGACATTTTAAAACTAAAATGATGGGTAAAAATGTCTGAAATTATTATTTTTCAAAGAAGCAAATAATACGAGATAATATTTCCTTAAAATATATAATTGTAAGTGATAAAGTCCTTCTAAATATTTATAATTTCAATATTAGAAGAGTTAATTTTTTTTAAAATAAATATAAATTTCTTTTGTTTGGATAAAAAATAGCTTATGATTCGTAAAAAGTGTCCAAATTCGCGAATAAACTTATTTTATGAATTTTCTAAAAAATGCAAGATTAATTTAACACATATTTAATTGTTAGATCATTTGCGAATCATGTTAAAAATTTAAAATTAATAAATTTTTTAAAGTTATTAGCTTAATTAATTTAAAACAAATTTTTCGTTTCCATAACAAAACAATGAGAAAAATTGACTACGAACGTTAAAATGCAATGCAGTTGCAGATTTCATTATAAATTGATGGAAAAGAAATAAAAAACAATGAAATATTGCGAATCTATTTTATACATGATATCATAAAATGGATGCATAAAAAATAATTCTCTAAATATTGAAATTATTTTTAGGGATATATATATATATCCCTAAAAATAATTTCAATATTTAGAGAATTATTTTATATATATATCATTAAATGGGTGCATCAAAAATAATTCTCTAAATATTGAAATTATTTTTAGGGATATATATATATATATATATATATATAATTTAATATTTTAAATAAATATTACCCGGTATTATTTATTTCTTCTAAAAATAATAATTGAAGACATTTTTAATCATTAGTTTATTGTTGAAATGTCTCTAGTTACCTCTAAATTTCTTTTTTTCGAAAAAGGAAAAAACACGGGATAATTATTTTTTTCTGGTATTTTTTTCAAGAAGTAAGCCCTACAAATTTGTTTAAACTTTTTGAAAGCGGTTCTTTAAATTTTACAATTTAAATTTTTTAGAATTTGAGTCTTCAAAATTAGGTGCATTTAACAAAAAATTGCTCCATATTTTTTCTATTTTCGATAAAAACTTTTTTATGACTCACAGACAATAAAACTTCTTGCGGCATCTCTAAAAAATGTCGAAAGAAAAAAATATGTTGTAACTTTTTGGCAAAAAGACACTAGATTTTGAGTAGGGAAGAGCAAAAAAATTAAGATGTATTTTTCGTGGGCACGCTAGTGTGTGTAGAAATATTTCTCTCTTTTACATGACATGAAATATTGTATCGGAGACAAATTTTTTTAGTAAAAATAATTTCAGATGCACTAGAAAGATTCATACAATCATTTTTTTACTTTCACCTAATTTTAATTTCTTTTAATTGTTTTTTTAAAACTAATTATGTAGAGTAGGAAAATATAAATATTATTTTTATTTAACTTTTATAAGAATGAATTTATTCTGCATAGTCACTTCGATTTTCTAGTAACACGATATGTACATTTTTCACAAAGACAACAATTTTGCAAGCTCGAATGTCACACAACCATCGCCTTTTTCTCTATGTTTGCAAGTTACCCATCAGGCCATTTTTTTACAATTACCATATCGAATTTACGATCGAATGATTGAGGCATGCGAGGCATATTAGCTACTCGTTATTTCCTGCTATTCGAAACGCATTTACTGGTAAATACGACATAATATGTACCAATAGCATTTTTGCGACAGAAAGTTTATTAAAATAAAAGAAACATATGGATAGAAATAAATTACTTTTCAGTTGATTCAAATAAATATAAATATATAATAATAATATATCGAAAACCTAAGTATATATTAGTAAATATAGTTAGTAAATATTTCGCCTCCATTTTTTAAAATGAAGGCGTATATACTTTGTAAAAGTATATAAAAGTTTGTAAAAAATTACTTACGTTCAAATATTTCTTTGAACAATTTCTATGGTTCGTATTCTAAGAAATTGTTTTCCCGATCATTTTATCTAGCAGGTTTTATGACGAATCGTCTTGTTTACTTTAGCCATACTTTTTCATATTGTGTGTTGTAATGTCGTGTTGCATTTCTTTTTAGATTGTACCAATCCACACTGAGTTGGACGTTAGGTAAAGTAGGAATGTTTTTGATGGCTGGAGGCATGCTACGATATCGCATAAATAACAAAATAGCGGAACTCGTGGTTTTTCGAGAAACCCAACACTGTTGTGACGCTGAATTTACACGAAATCAATAAAAATATGGAACGTAGTGCATCCTCTAGTAGACAACGTTGTATATCGTCTCCACATTACGTCCCCCTCAGATATCAAGAAATATCTATTTGCCCCAAATCGTTTTTGGCATAGGTCAGTTTTATCTTCAGGACAAACTTTTAGTAAACAATTTGTCAATTTTTAATATTTATTTTCGAGGAGATACACCTTTAGACTTTCAAATTATTTTAAATAATTGAATTAATGTAAAAAGTAATAATTAGGAACTTTAGAGTATTAAGGACTATTTTTACAATATTTTCTTAGAGAATTGATAAAATCACTTCACCTCAGGTTTATTTTAAATTTTGATAGCTTTTGTGCCATTAAAAAAAAACAATTTTGGCTCGTAGATTATCAGATTAAGAGAACCCCATGAAGAACAGTTAGTCTCATACAAAGCTCCGGCAGTGCATAAAAATTGAATCCATTAAAATATCCGATTTTACTAGATAGAATTTTTTACATTTAGATTTTTAACCATTTTAAACCGGTGTATACAGTTTCAGAACAAAAATGAATGAAAAAAGAATCAAAATTTTAAAAGAACGGCAACAATTCACTTCCGATTTGAACGTATTCGATAACATGGTATGATCCAATTTTACGAGCTATTTGATATGACATCACTGCATATTGAACAATAGGATCTAGTCAATTCTGACGAAGAACATTTTAAAACATTTTTTAAAATTGTACTCGTTTCACAATTCTTTTAAAAAATATTCAAAACTAATATGATCATTAAAAATTAAAAATTAACATCAATTTATCTACAGCTGCAAATAAATTGAAATTGTACATAAACCTCATTTCCGCTTTTAATTTGTTTTACTTCAAAATCATATTCAAATAGCATTAATACTTTCAAAGAGAACAGTTCCAATTCCAGAAAACAATGGGATTTATCCCTTCCATTCTTTTCATAGAATTAAATAATAAAAACTATTTCATTTATTTTAAAAAATGCAAGTTATCAAAATAGAATAATTACTGGCCATTATTAGCCTTCTTAATATTGGTCTTTCTGTCGATTATTTTCTCATTTAGAGTATTAAAAACATTTCCACAATCCTATAGTTGCAGATTAAGACTGAGTTTACAGGAAGAAAATTGCATTAGCATAAATCCGCTTGTCAGAAATCGTGCTAGAACATCGTTTTAAATTGGCCTGTAATCCACCTACTGATAATATCATTTTGTAAGGATGTCGTCGAAAATCGAAGTACTGCAAATAGTCGACCCGAGGAGATCCAATTCATGTTGGCACTGCTTCAAATGGTAGCTTTGACTGTGTTCACTAAACCGGATCTATCAGTGCAGTATGAAATTTCTACTCGATGTAGTAATTCTCCCAATTTTATTCTTTTTGCCCATTTTCCTAGTCCTACTCTTCTTATTTGTACCAATTATTTTCAACGTGGCTTTGCCAAAGAATCTCGTAAATTAGATATGAATTGCTAATATGAAACTGTCTTTCCTGAAATATAACACCAATTTAAATTTTCATTCTATTACCAATTTTTACCGATTCTGTTTAAGATAAATTTATTGGCATTTTTGGAAGGTACTTATCTATAAAATTTACATACTTTGTAAACCAAAAATTTTATAGATTCAAGAAGAAAAATTCTTTGACTTTATTACTCATAAGAAGGAAAAGGGTATATGCTTTCTTTTATTTGTGGATTGATGTAAGGGAGTTTTTCCCTTTCAAAGAATGTAATATCTTGAAATGAGCAGTTATATCTCGAGGGTGACATAACCAAAGAAAATGTTTTGCCTAAGAAAATCTTATTTGAAACTACGTTTGTGCCGGATGCCCGAAGGTATCTCCTATCATAAACCTTTGGATAGCTCAATAGTTTATAGTTTATACAGTCGATGAAGAAACCCCTAGGGTCCTCTGCACTGTGAATATCGTATACGATACTAGCATATCGAAGATCCTTTAAAAGTATATGTGCATATTCTTATAATGGGTCACATCGTGGTTATTTAACTTTATATAAGGACCACCGATGAAAGATGTCTACTTTACGAGTTTTAGATCAGCTATCCCTCCCTTGAATATATTCATTTTACACCAAATTGTAAACAGAAAATCCATTCAAACAGGATCAGATTAAAAAATAAAATAAATCTCATTATATCAGCAAATAAATTTTTAAAAATATCAAAAGACATATTATTTAAACAAGATTTAATTAAAATCCTATTTCTTTTCAATTTATAACGATTATTTCTTCAGATCGCATTTTTACTAGAATTATACATTTAAAAAGAAAAAAAAAGATAGTTGAATTTTGCTTAATAAAGATCGAAACATCCGATGAATTAAACCGAAACTAAATTTTTGTTTGGAATTAATATTTTATTACCAAACAATTTGTAGGAAGATTATTTAGAAGATTTCTGAACTATCATTTGGGTAGGTTGAATTTTAATTTATTTATAGGAAGATTATATTATTATTCAGCCGATATGATTACTCTTGTTCATATTTATACTGTATATTGTTACTCATTTGTATCGGTCTTAGATCGAAAAACAAATTATTGAATAAATAAATAATAATAAATAATAATTATATTATTATTTACGAATTTCTTTATATAGCGTATTTAACGATAAATGTAGAGAATAATAAGTGCAATTAAAATTGCATTTTTATCTTATTCTAAGTGTATTAAATTGGCATGTGCACTAATAGAAATCAATGTGGCTATTCTGTCGACTCGACAACCCGGTTCGTTCAGCAAGCTAGGCAATTCTGTTTAAAAAAGCGACATTCAGTTGATATATGGATTAATTAGACGAGGAAAGGATAACACCCGTTTGGTCAACATGGTCCAATTAAAAGTTAAAATCCAGAACGGATGAACTCGGATTCATTCCTGAGCAAAAAAAAAGGTCAATTATAATGCTCGTTAAGTGTTTATTTGCTATTTTATTCTTCTACAAATTCCAAATTATTTACAAAAAACGGACTTTTCAGTAATACATTATTATTATTGTTATTATTATTACTATTATTATGTTTTTACTGTAATTTTACGCTTCACTATATTCTATGAAATATATTAATCAATAATAACCCAAATTGATATTGTCAAGCCTAATAATTAGTCTAATTTTATAGTCACTGAATCGATTGTTAAGTGTTGAATACTGCCTTCTAAAAGCTAATTAGACCACAGAATTCATATTCAAAATTTTTGGCTTTCACCGCTCTGCATACAGAGAGCGAAATTGAATAATCCCACGATATCGAACGGATTACCTGTAAATGTGCGGTACACGTAACCTCATTGAGAATCCCCTATGAATTGATTGATCAGCAAAATGATAAACAATCCTTGTTCCCTATGGTTTACCGAAAATTGCTGTCAAATACCGAAAATAAAAGCCAAAACGCAATTCTAATTCCATACCACAATGCTCATTATTGTCAAATCTACACTATCTTGTTACATGTACAATTCGATTTTACGATAAAATAATTAGAGGTACGTTACATAATTAATAATCAATACGTAATTTTGTATTTTAATTTTTATATTATTTAATTTTTATAGCGATAAATATATACAGCATGCAACAAATATATTCAACATACAACAAATTACTGCCCAAAATGAAAAAAAAAGTTCGAAATTGTGCAAAATTAAGTTCATAAGCTTTTAACTATAAAGAATCACCTCATTTCCGGAAGTGTCGATCTCCTTTTTTCCCGAAAATGCATTTTAGTTCACCTCAATATCTCCTTACTTTAAGTTAGAAATTGGAGACTCTCGTCCTCAATTTGGCATGAATTGGAGTTTTAGATCGTGGATAGAAAAATTCGATTGCAATTAAATACATCGACCGTCATATCTAGATATTTCTGTGCAGTCACGGACCACCTACGGAGATTCCATCAAGGATAAGATTCGCCGTCTTGTTCAAGCGTCTTAATTTAAACGCAATCACTACCGTTCGTGCAGCCAAAGAAAAAAATAATAGAAAAGGAGCGTTCGATAGATACATTCTACAGGAAAAAATGTAATTTAAGCAGACTGTTTATTCTCAGAAAACTGCATTGGTTGAACTAAAAAATAGACAGTGAACAAAATTAGTATTTACTATAAATCATTGCTTTATTACTACTTTTTTGATGAAATTTTAACCCAACAAATTTTATCTTTCATTCAATAATAAATTAATAGTTCAATAATAATTAATAATTCACATAATAATTAATCATAATAAATCAGACTAAACCGTCATTCTTTAGCTGAGAAAATAAAAGAATTTTTAAGGGGATATACCAATATTAATCAATCTTTAATGACTGATTCATTTTGATACTATCCATAATGACTTAAGTTCTGATTTACTATATAATTTTATTATTTAGCTGAGAAAATAAAAAAATTTTTAAGGGGATATACCAATATTAATAAATCTTTAATGACTGATTCATTTTGATACTATCCATAATGACTTAAGTTCTGATTTACCATATAATTTTATTATATAAATTATATATTATTTTCTCAGAAAGTTAGAAGTGTTTAAAAACTGTGACTCGTATTCTTAGTTGAAAAACTTGAGCTTACTTCTGAATGGATGAAATTAACAAAGCGGTTGGTTAAGGTATATTCGCATACTTTTGCAAAAAATAGGTGTTATCTTAAAAGAGGACTCTAGCCTTAAGTCTGGAATGGCCCTAATCGCCGTGGAAACGAGCGCGGTTGTTAATTAAAATTAAGCTTGAAAAAAACAAAAAAAAACTTTGTGGAGAGCCAAGTAAAATAATGCATCCACCCCTACTTCACTTTTTCACCTCCTTCAAAACAAAAAAAATCATTACCATTTTTGTAGAGAAAACCTGATAGATATTCCTACTTTATAAAAAAGACCCTTTTAATTTTGTACCTAACAAAAGTAATTTCTGTAATTGTAATAAAACAAAATTTAATGATCGCAAATATTTCAAAATTTTGAATTCCAAGCAAAATTTAAATTTGGGTTCAGTTTAAATAAAAAATTATTAACTTAACTAATATTGACTTAATATAATATATTACACAGTTTAAAATCGAAATTAAATTTTATTGAAATTCATCTTGTTGATTTACACCAACAATTTTTAAATTTTATTAATAGGTATGGAAGGATGGTATGGATGGTATTCATGGATTCCATTTCTGAATCTTCAAATATTTGTTCAGGTTGGTATTAGATTTGCAATTTGGATACGAAACTGAATAATCATTACGAAAGGCACTGAAAAAAGTTCTAGTAAAATTAAGGTACCAAGGGGAAAGGGATTTCTTCGAGGTGTAAGCTGCCCTATCACACGTTCAAATCGGAAACCAATTTGAAAGCAATATGGTGCTCATCGCCTTTATCTCATATCAGCTGATCTCCAACCAAAGTAAATCGCTCTACTTTCGTTCAAATTCTTTTGTGACATCAGTAAACTTCACGATAACCATAACCAACCAGATTTATAAGTTTTATGCTTCCCATCTTTCTAAAAAATTTATGTTCTATTTTTAAATTAGAACTTGGCAACATTTGGTAATTTTAAATAAAGAAAATTACGTGGAAGAAAAATTAAGTATAAAGGAGAATTCGTATTTAAATGAACTAATATTCAATTATTTTTGATACAGGATTAAAAATTCGACAATACTTTTAAAGCAAAAGGGATTTCTTAGGGATTTTCTTTACTTTGATTTTTCCATAAATCTTTATGACTCCAATTACACTTTACTACCTTTGCAACTGCTCTACCTGTGGCTCCAAAGAAAGAAATCACGTAGCTTGTACGGGACTGCAGGTTTTCCTGGACGATCCTAGGGGGCTTCTTTGCCAGGGTTGGCTAAGGGCTAAGGTGTCAAACGAAAGTAGGATATAAATTTCAATGTTTTTCAACTTAAAAGTCTATTTCCCTACTACACTTCAAACAAAAACTTTTAAAGTTTTAAAGCGATCGACCAATCTCCTGATTTCGACGAAAACTCTATTCGAGAAAAACAAGTTTGTCTAATTGTAAATCAATTTACTGTTTATATTTTCTTCTGATCTTTTAAATTAAATGTGATTTCGAAACACACTTTGTTTTAAAAACTTTGTTTTAAAAAAATTAGCAAAAGTATAAGCATTTTTATAAGGGATCCGAACGAAACTTTAGTTCCATTTCTTTACTCATAGAATTTCTTTTACTAAACTGTGGTTTGCTACACCGAGAAAGCATACTTACTTTTCTCCTATGATCTCCATACTAAATAAGTATGGATGTATACTGTCATAGTATGATTTACCCAAACACTCAGAAAAAAGTTTGTTGAAATTAAACAAAAATATTTGTTTGATATAATATTATTGAAAGAAACAAATTTTTTGTTTCAATTAACAAAACATTTATTTCATTTTAATAAA
>JBAGKK010212173.1:0-22170 GCA_037177015.1 Euceroptres primus | reverse complement strand
ATTAGCTCAGTTGGTTAGAGCGTCGTGCTAATAACGCGAAGGTCGCGGGTTCGATCCCCTCATGGGCCAATTTTTTTTTGTTTTTATGCAAAACCTAAAATTTATTTATTTTATTTTTAATATGCATCAAAACTATTTGTACAAGTTGATAAGAAATGAAAATAGTAGATAAAAAAAATGGATCAAATCTTTATTTGTTGGACAAAAATATTAAATTAGTAATGTTAAGCGAAACTTATATATTTGTTGTAAATTATAAAAACAATATTAATAGTTTATTAAATTATTTAACTATTTAACAAAATAATAGTCACCGGATGCACGTGGACTAAAAGATTGAAAGATCCGGTGAACCTAACCTCAAATTTTGTTTGCATCCAACATCGAGGAGTAAATTTATCTTATCTGATGAATATTTCAACACGATTAGGCAATCGAATAATGTTGTACCAGGGGACTAAAGTATCTGTTATTGTTCCTTCACAGAATGAAGAAAACGTATTGAAATAAATTTCAGTGTTAATGATTTGGTTCTACAGTGTTTTTTCTGTAAAAATTTAGCTATGTATCAGTTACGAATTCTCAAGGATTTATTAGGAAAGTAAGTCTCAGTTAGAAGATTATCCTATTTGTCTTAACTTAGAATAAGTTATTTTTTATTGTACTTTGTTTTGTAATTTTCAGAAATCAAATAACCTCCCTAAGATGTCGACAATTGTCTGTTATAAGATCCAAACACACGAGGATAGACAAGGTACTTTTATGAGACAAAATTAATTTTTTTCAATAGAAAATATGTATTTAAAGTGCTACCTTTAATTTCCGCTGAATATTAAAAACGTAATATTTTTTTAAACCACGAATAGACTTTTTTTTCTTGATTTTTATATGTGCTGGAAGTTCTGAAAGTTCAGACGAACGAATTCTTTATTTGATTTCGTTTTAAACTCTTAAATTTCGTTTTAAACTTTTAAACTCAAAACTTATTCTAAAATATTGGTTTATAAAAGAAAGAAACTAATACAATGATAAAAAAGCTCATGAAGATTCTTTTTATTTGTAGTTGGAACAATATTTTAAGATAAATTTGTGTTAAGAGAAAAATTCTCATGACTTCCAAAAGTGACTCAAAACTTGAAAAGTGACTCATGACTCAAAACTTCCACATGAATTTTATAATGAATATTCTTTTAAAATTTAAGAAATTTAAATTAGACCGAAAACAAATTCAAAATCCTATTTAACGTCCAAAAATCAAGTTAATATGTAAACTCTTGAAAAGAACCCAAGAATTCACCGACCAAATTTAGACCAACACCTTAAAATGTTTCTTTATAAAACCAAAACGGGGGCCAACAAAAAGAACCCACAAAAATGAAAGAGAAGAAAGAAAAATGAGAAGGCAACCAACCAAATCCCCTTCCTTCTCTTTTTTTATTTCTCTCGTCTTTTTTCCCACCACCATCAAAATACAATAAAGAAACATGCAAGTATTTAACATGCAAATATATATTTTCCAACGTTTCGGCACTCACCCAGCACCCTTGTCAAGGAAATACATTTTGAGAAACCTGGAACCAACAGAAAGCACGAAACTCCCTCGCCGATACCCAAGACTCAAAATCGGTGGATTCTTGGGTTCTTTTCAAGAGTTTACATATTAATATTTTTTTAGAGCTTGATTCATAATATCTAAAATAGTAAAAATTGTGTAAAGTTTCAAAAACTTGATGAAAAATATTCATTATTAAAATAATTTTTATTTTATTCTAAAGAGTTTTAAATTATCATTTGGGTATTTCTTTTATTTTTAAGACAGTCTTTTGTGAATTAACAAAATACTAAGTAAAAATGAAATATTGAAACTGCAATATAAACACTAGGTCGCCAATTTATTTTGTAAATTATTACGGTCATTCTATAAGAAAAAACATGTTTATTTAATTGATGACAGGCAGTTGCAATTTGTAGATCCTGATAGCAAATCGAGGGGAGATAGCATGTCGCATAGCAAGGACAGCGAAGAAACTTGGTGTAAAAACTGTAGGGGTATTCAGCGAAGCAGACAGAGACTCCATGCATATTAATTCCACCGATGAAGCATATTGTATTGGGCCTGCTCCTTCTAATCAAAGTTATCTAAGACAAGATAAAATCATATCAGTGGCCAAGAAATCAGAATGTCAAGCGATACATCCTGGTTACGGATTTCTGTCAGAAAACGTGGAATTCGCAGAGCTCTGCCAAAAATCGAATATTATTTTCATTGGTCCCCCGGCTAAGGCGATCAGAGACATGGGAATTAAAAGCACATCGAAAGCAATCATGTCCGAAGCTGGTGTTCCTATTATTGAAGGTATTTGAATTAAAAGTCTCCAGATTTTTTGGATTTAACACCCCAGTAATTATTAATCATTCATTTTTCAGGATACCACGGAGAAGACCAATCGAATGAAATTCTCCTGGCCGAAGCAAAAAGAATAGGATTTCCTCTTATGATAAAAGCAGTTCGAGGAGGAGGAGGCAAGGGAATGAGAATCGCCTCGAAAGAATCCGATTTCCTCCAATGCCTCGAGTCAGCCCGGACCGAATCTCAAAAAGCGTTTGGCGATTCGGCTGTACTTTTAGAAAAATACGTAGCCGAACCGAGACACGTGGAGGTTCAAGTTTTTGCTGATCAGCACGGGAATGCTGTTCATTTATTTGAAAGAGATTGTTCTGTCCAGAGACGCCATCAAAAAATTATCGAGGAAGCGCCTGCGGTGATTATTTCTTATATTGAAAAAGAATAATTTGTAAATTGATTAAGTTATATTTATTTCTTAACAGCCAGGAATTTCGAAGGAACTTCGTATGGAGCTGGGATCAGCAGCCGTCCGGGCAGCAAAAGCTGTTGGATACGTTGGAGCCGGTACCGTAGAATTTATTATGGATCGACACACACATAGCTTTCACTTTATGGAAATGAACACTCGTCTGCAGGTGGAACATCCGATTACGGAGGCAATTACGGGAACTGACCTCGTCGAATGGCAACTGAAGGTGGCAGCTGGAGAGAAACTCCCTCTGCGACAAGAAGACATTCATCTGCGAGGTCACGCGTTCGAGGCCAGAATTTACGCCGAGGTACTTTATACTCTTTACAAAATCGTTACATTCGAAATTCTTTCCATTAAAAATTCCCTTCGTGACAAGAATGTAATTTTTTTAATTTTCAGGATCCCAGAGGCGGTTTCTTACCAGGTGCTGGACGACTCTCATATTTAGTTACTCCATCTGTCTCGGAAAACGTTCGAGTTGAAACAGGCGTTAGGCAAAACGACCAAGTTTCTGTGCATTATGATCCTATGATCGCAAAGTTGGTAGTTTGGGGTCAAGACAGAAGTTCATCTCTTAGGATACTTCATTCCAAACTTTCAGAATATAATGTAAGCTATCAAGAAGTAACATTTGAATTCAGGATTTTTATAAGGCAGCGATTTCTAGCTTTTTAAAATTTTATTTTAGATCGCAGGGTTGGAGACGAACGTAGAATTTTTGAAAGACCTCTGCAGACATCCAAAGTTTCAAAATGGCGATGTACACACGGGATTTATCGATGAGAATTACGATTCGCTGTTTCCCACTTTGCAAACGCCGAGTGAGGTTTTAGCTCAAGGGACTCTTGGAATAATATTGTGTGAAGAGTTAGAAGCGTTGAAAAAATCGGTAGAAACGAAAGATCCTCTCAGTCCATTTGCGACGGAAACTGGTCTTAGGATAAATCACACATTGATGAGGAAGTTCCAGTTTCTTGTGAGAGACCAAGAATTCACTGTAGATGTGAAGTACAGCGAGTCAGAAGTTTATTTGATGAGGGTTAATGATTTAGGACCTTGGAAAAAAGTGACTGGTAGTTTGACGAAAGTGGACAAGAGACTGGAATTAAAATCCGAGATCGATGGCGTCGTAGGAAAAGTGAAAATCGCAAGAGTTGGGGATGAAATTGTTTTATTCGGAAATGTAAGACATTTAAAAAATATTTTTTCTTTTTAGATTTATTAAGTTTCAGTTAGTCCACTCTTCCCTTTTTTACCCCCTAATTTCAAAATCTCCTACAATCCCTTTATTTGTGAATGTTATTCTTTTTTCCCCTTTTCTCTTTTTTTATTCAAAGTTCCGATTAATTTTCCAAGAATTATGAGGAATAGAAACTTAATTATGATGTTCAAGATTCTTTCTTAATTATTACGTTTATAAATTCTTTCAAAGTTTTCAAGAAAAGAATCTGTCAACGTTTTCAAGAAAAGAATCTGTCAACGTTTTGAAGAAAAAATTCAACAATTTTCCATAATCTCGAAATTGCCAAATCTTCTAAATTCTTCCTTAACCGAGTGAAATCTACGTTTTTCCAGAATCTTCTAGAATGCTTTAAAATCTGCAAAAGACTATCAAAATCTTCTAAAATCATCCAGAATCTTCGAAACTTATCTGGAAACTGTTAAAATTCTTAAACAAAAATTTAAACTGTCCCATAGTCTTTCAAAATCTTCCAGACTCTTTCAAAATCCACTAGACTCTTTCAAAATTCTCCTGCTCCTTCCAAAATCTTCCATAATTTCCCAAAAAATTTCCAAATCTATTTTTCAAAATATTCTTGCACAATCCAGAATATTCTGAACTCTTTCATAACCTTCTAGAATCTTTTAGATGCTTCCAGAATTCTCCAGAATCTTTTAGAATTCTCCAAAATGTACAAAAAACCCACGAAATTTTCTCAAATTCTTTAGAATCTTCCAAATTTATCTGACATCTGTAACAATTCTCCAAAATAATCGAAACGGTTCTAGAATTTTTTACAACCACCTAGATTCTCCTGGATTCTTCCATAAACTTTTAGAATCTTCTGGCGTCTCTTGTCATATTCTTATAAAATCTTAAAGAATATCTCAAAATTCTTTAATATTCTACAAAATATACTATATTATTCCAGAATCTTCTAGAATTTTCCTAAAATTCAGCAGAGTTTCTAAAAGTCTTCCAAACAAACATCTGGAAGAAACTAGAAGATTTTAGAGGTTTTTAGTAGAATTTATAAAATTTTTGAGGATTCTGAAAAATTCAGAAACAGTATAGAATATTTTTGAAAATTATAATTGATTTTGTGATGTTTTTGAAGATTTTAGAAGATGTTCGAAGATTGAAAGTGTCTGGATACCTCTGAAAGAGTTTAAAGGTCCTGGAAAATTTTAGAAGGTCCTAGAAAATGCTGGAGGATTTTAGAAGATTTTGGAAGATTCAAGTAGTCTCTGGAAGATTCTAAAATATTAAAAAGTTTGTAAAGGATTCAAGGGGATTTTAGAAGTTTTAAAAAATTTACAAGTACCCATGAGGAATATTTTAAATATTCTGGGAAATTCTGAAAGGTTATTGAAAGTCCCAGAAGATTTCATGAAGGATTTCATAAAATTTATTATTATAGATTATAGAGAGTTCGAAAGATTCTGAAAATTGAGAAATTTTTAAAAATTTATTTTTGTTAGATTCTAAACAGGAATCTAAGATTTTTGAAGATTCTGAACAGGAATTTTATTGATATTATTTTATTATTAGTTTTTAGATTTTTTTAGATTCTTGATAGTAATAAGATTTTTTAGGATTTTTTAAGATTCTGGAGAATTTCAGCAGACTCATTGTATCTGTTTTAAATTTAAAACAAAAATTTATTAAGTTTCAGGGATTACAGTTAGTCTCCTCTTTCCCTTTTTTAACCCTTATTTTCAAAATCTCCTAAAATTCCTTTATTTCTGAATATTATTCTTTTCTCCCTTTTCTCTTTTTTTATACAATGTTCCGATTAATTTTCCAAGAATTATGAGGAATAGAAACTTAATTATGATGTTCAAAAATTCTTTCTTAATTATTACGTTTAAAAACTCTTTCAACGTTTTCAAGAAAAGATTCTTTCAACAATTTTCCATAATTTCGAACTTGTCAAATCTTCTAAATTCTTCCTTAATCGAGTAAAATTTAAGTTCTTCCTGAATCTTTTAGAATGCTTCAAAATCTGCAAAAGACTACTAAAATCTTCTAAAATCCTCCAGAATCGTCGAAACTTATCTGGAAGCTGTTAAAATTCTTCAAAAAAATTTATTTATTTACAACCACCTAGATTCTTTAGGATTTTGCCATAAACTTTTAGAATCTTCTGGCATCTCCTGTAATATTCTTATAAAATTTTAAAAAATATCTCAAAATTTTTAAATATTCTACAAAATATACTAGATTATTCCAGAATCTTCTAGAATTTTCCTAAAATTCAGTAGACTTTCTAAAAGTCTTCCAAATAAATATCTGGACAAAACTAGAAGATTTTAGAAGTTTTTAGTAGAATTCAAAAGATTTTTGAGGATTCTGAAAAATTCAGAAACAGTATAGAATATTTTTGAAAATTATAATTGATTTTGTGGTATTTTTGAAGATTTTTGAAGATTGAAAATGTCTGGATATCTCTGTAAGAGTTTAAAAGATCCTGGAAGATTTTAGTAGGTCCTAGAAAATTTTGGAGGGTTTTAGAAGATTTTGAAAGAATCAAGTTGTCTCTGGAAGATTCTAAAAGATTCTAAAGAATCAAAAAATTTGTCAAAGATTTAAGGGGATTTTAGAAATTTTAAAGAATTTACAAGTAGAAGAGTCCCATACAATCTAGACGAACCCTAGACGAGGCGACCGCCATAAAATTGACCTAGACGTTCGCTAGACGAGCAGAGTCTAGAAAGTATCTAAAAATCGTCTAGATTTCTGGCAGGGAGGTGCAGAAGATTTCATGAAGGATTTTATAAAATTTATTATTATTGTTATTTATTTTTTATTTATTGATTTATTATTATTATTTATTTATTATTATTCTTTTTTATTTTTCTCGTTTCTCTAGAAAATTATTTGACCAGTAACTGACACAAAAATTTAACATCAATTAATTAATTTACTATTATCATAATTGATAATTTAGAAATGTAAATTCTTGAGGATTTGGGGATTTTTTAAGGTTCTGGAAAATTTCAAAATTCAGTCATTTCATAATTGACAATTCAGAAGTCTAAATTCTTTTTCGCATTTTAAGCAGCCGAAAATTTGTATATTCATATAATTGAGATATTTTTTCATCCTTCTTGTTAAACGACAAAAAAGTTTAACACCAAAGGATGGAATATAATTTTATTTGTTCACAAAATTTGAGTTTTCTAGTAAAAATGTTGCATTTACTGGCTTATTTGGTATTTAAATAAATTCTTCCTCTTTCGAAGAAGAAATCCTTATTTTCCGTAAAATTGAACTACTAAATCGCTGTGATCCCTGAAGTTTATTAAAACTTATTGAAATATTAATATTAATATTTAAATATTAA
The DNA here is from genome assembly GCA_037177015.1 of Euceroptres primus. NCBI lineage: Eukaryota > Metazoa > Arthropoda > Insecta > Hymenoptera > Figitidae > Euceroptres > Euceroptres primus. Next base: position 14,783 of record JBAGKK010212173.1, on the reverse strand, counting down.
TATTTTATTGAAATAAAATTATTTATCTCTTTTCAGGATCGTTCGTGGAAATTAAGAATACCACAGCCAAAATACGTAACGCGACTCGCGAACAAATCAAACGCGACTTTAGGAGCTGCTGTGAGTCCCATTCCAGGAATCGTCGATAAAATTCTGGTTAAGGACGGTGATCTTGTCAACCCAGGGGATCCACTTCTCATTATTGTTGCCATGAAGATGGAAGTAAGTTCATTTCTGATATAAAAAAATTAATTTTTTTCTCTCTGTACCTCAGACAGTAATTAGATTTTTTTCTCATTTTCTATAAAGTACATCATCAAAACATCTTCAGGAGGAACAGTCGAAAGCGTTTTATGCAAAGTAGGTGATAACGTGTCTAAAGACAAACTTCTTGTTAAAATGAAAGAAAGAACTGCCTAATGACCACTCATAGACTCAAAAAATTAAATTTAAAGAAATAATTAACTAAAGATTAAAATTATAATTATTTGGAATAAAATGTAAATTCCAAAGTTTCTTTGGAATATAAGGTCTATTTTTAAATTACTCCTAATGTTGCATTGGTACTTTATACTTTTTTTAATGCTATAGGTATGTAATTATTGCTCCAGTTGTGTGTGAATATACATAATGTGCTCCAATTTTTAAACTAGTTATCTGGTACCTTCTGCCCCCTGCCAGGCTCAGACTAAACTATCGTTCAACTCTAGGTTGAAAAGATGTAATTCATACCCCAGTTAAATTCGCAAATTGCCGGAACAGTGAGCTGAACGGTATTTCTTACGCTCGGCTTATTTAGTTTCTATTCGTATGGTAAATGGAAATTTACAGTTGAAAAAAATGTGTTCTGTCGACAAAAGGTGAGCAAAAATTTTTTATTTAACAAACTTCTAAATCAACGATTCCTCACCACAACTTCACCCCTATTCATTTTTATTTCTATTCATTTATTTCTCAAAATTTCATTGACATATTTTCTTTTTCTATAACTTAATTTTCTCTGAGGTTTTTAAGGGATTCTCCTTTCTTCTGACAGAAACCAATATACAAGAGTAATAAAAAATAAAGCGAATGATTTACCTAAATATTTTTTACACTAATGGATTTTAATTTTTAATAATTAAAGGATAAAATTATTTAACTTTTCTGGATTGAGTTTTTGAAGTTTTTAATTTGCATCTTTTTTCGATTAATAGCTTTTTAATTAGGGACGATTCATGTAATTAGTTAATTAGCCGGCACTAATATAAAAGCGGCTTTAGCACCTGTAAATCGATTAAACTAGATCATGCTTTGTTGAAAAGAGGCCAAGGGGGAATAGCCGCTTGGGGTTAACAAGCAAATAGAGAATCGCGTGATTTGGTACCAAGTTTTGAAATCTGAAACCACGTGACCGCGTTTAAAAACTTTTAGCTTACTCCCATTTTTAAGTGGATCCAAACTTGACATCAATAAATAAACTAAAAAACAATAAAAAGAGGTTAACAATTACATCTTCAAAAGCAATATTTTCTTCCAAGTTTTGTTTTTCGGGAATATTAATTCAATTTCTTTTATTATCGTTATTATACTTTTTAAGTTCATTTGATTTATTTGATTTTAATTTGGTTTTGGTTTAATTTTCAGGTATTTTAAGAGAAGACAGAATTTTTATTTTAAAGGATTTAAGTTCTGCGTCAAGGAAGGTACAAACTGGTTTATTAAACATTTTGTCCTTTGGGTGACTGCACAGAAACGAATTTTTCCAGTTTCCTATAATCACAGGAAAGCAACAGATGAACAGGTAGATGATTTTTTTTTATTTATTTGATCCATTTTTCCAGGAAGTAGTTCATGGTACTTTTGTAAATTGGGGAGAAACGGAAGTTTATCAAAGAGGATGCTAGGTATCTGGAATTCTGGAGTAAGCTTTTATTGACTCAAATCACGAAAGCCCCAAGAATCGAGAGCTTCGTAATGAGTTAAACCAACGACACCTTTTATGACAGTAGAAATATCCTCTTTTCAACCCATTTAGCGTAAAATGCTTTTGCGTGCGAAACCAGTGAAAAAATACCTTCGATAGAATATCCTTGAAATAAAAAAGTTCAAGTAGCCCTTATTTTTTATACGATCTTGGAAATAATAACTTTTTTTGTTTCTTTTGGATTTATCTCGAAATCTTTCTTTCGCTCTTATTTTTATTAAGATAATTTATTCCATATGAAATAAATTTTTATTTAGTTTTTAGAATAGACAGAAAACCGAGTAGAAAAATATTTTATATCTTGGAAATTAAATTTGTTAAAAATGTAGGTAATTTGAAAATTGTAATGAATGAGTGAATGGTATAAGTTTTACTTATCGTAAAAACGTACTTAAAAAGAACTTAAGGAGTAGGATCGGTAATCAGAATGATTGTAGGTTTCTGAGGAGACATATAATTTCAAACTCGAATCATTGAATTTAATCATAGGATTATTTTCACCTGACGGTTACGACGTTTGGTTTACTCGAGAGTTATTTCTTTTTTAATTTTTCTTTCGATGAAAAAATGTTTTCTTTTAATCAACAGAATTTCGCATGTTGATCAAATGGTTATTTTTTCGAAAAATAAAAATTAACAAAAAGAATAATGGAGCCGAAGATTTAAAAAACTTTAAACTTTATTTTTGTTAATATTTATTTTTTTATGTTACAGTTCAGGAACTGCAATTACAGTAAAAAAGCCAACTCGGAAATGCACTGGCATCACGAGAAAAAATGTTTTCTTGTAATTAACAGAATTTCGCATATTGGGTTATTTTTTCGAAAAATGAAAATTAACAAAAAAGAATAATGGAGCCGAAGATTTAAAAAAACTTTGAAGTTTATTTTTGTTAATATTTATTTTTTTATGTTACAGTTCAGGAACTGCAATTGCAGTAAAAAAGCCAACTCGGAAATGCATTGGCATCACGAGAAAAAATGTTTTCTTGTAATTAACAGAATTTCGCATGTTGGGTTATTTTTTCGAAAAATGAAAATTAACAAAAAAGAATAATGGAGCCGAAGATTAAAAAAAACTTTGAACTTTATTTTTGTTAATATTTATTTTTTTATGTTACAGTTCAGGAACTGCAATTGCAGTAAAAAAGCCAACTCGGAAATTCACTGCCGTCGCGAGAATTGCAGCCGCTGCAAATTCAGTTTGCAGGCAACATAGACCTACACCTGGTGAGCAAGAGTGCTAAATATTTATATTTATATTTTATATTTAGATATTTATATGTATTTTATATTTATATTATATTTATATTTATGTTTTTTATATTCATATTTTTCAATGAGCAATTTATTATTCTCAATTCCTCGAAATTTCACTAATCCTTCATTTTCCAAATTTTCTTGCAACTGAATTGTGCTTAGAAAAGTGAAAGGAAATATTTCCAGGATATATTTTAAAAGTATTATTTCAAATTAAAAGTAAATTAATAAATTGAAAATATACAAAAATATATACAATATAAAATTTAAAATTAAATTTAAAAAATTAAATTAAATTAAAAATTTGAAAAAACTCCCGAATATACCTAATCTTAACAAATAATAAACAAAAAATTCTACTAAAAAAACAATAAACAAAAAAATATATTTTAAAAATTAAAATTATGGAAAAATATATTATAAATAAAACAGATTTTTTAAAAAAAATTTAAAAACCTTCAAAATAATAATTCGAAAAACTCCCACATTTCTATGCTGCCAATTCAGAAGCGAAATATATGAAAAAGCTAGGAAAATTAGTGAAAAAGTAAGGGATCAAAAAAAAGAAATAATTTATTTCACAATTTACATCATTTCATTCTGCCAAATCAAATAAATACATAATTAAGAAATATTTAATTATGCAAAAATAAATAAATTAGCCAGCGAAATTTTCCGAATAAAAAATTTTAACTACACCGGGGACGTTTACGAAAAAGCTGTAGAAGGAACAGAAGGAGAAAACGTCCCCGGTACACTCATCGCTGGATTTCAGGCCTGACTCGGGGGTAGACGGCCTTAAATTCAATGCTATTAAAATCCAGTTTGAACCGAATTTAAAGCGACGAGCGAGCAGTCTTATGTCCACATTCAGGACCGCGTATATAGTCTATATATATATATATATGTAAACAACTTCTGGCGGCCCTGACTGTTCGAGCGATGGCCTTCAGTTTCGACCGTCAAGGGATGCTCAGGGGGGAGACAGAATCAGTGAAGCGTGAACGACCATAAAGCCGGCCCAAAATCCAGCGATGATGGATTTTGGGTAATTAATATCTTTTAATTATGGATTTATTTGATTTGGCAGAATAAAATTTCCTAAATCATTTATTTATTTAATTTTGTATAATTAAATATTTATTTATTATTTATTTCATTTTGCACAATTAGATATTTTGTAACTATAAAATGATGTAAATTGTAAAATAAATTGTTTCTTCTTTTTGTCCCTTACTTTTTCACTAATTTTCCTAGCTTTTTCATATATTTCGCTTCTGAATTGGCAGCGTAGAAATGTGGGAGTTTTTCGCATTACACTCATCGCTGGAATTCGAGCCGCTGGATTTTGGGCTGGCTTCATGGTCGTTCACGCTTCACTGATTCTGTCTCCCCCCCTGAGCGTCCCTTGACGGGCGACACTGAAGGCCATCGCTCCAACAGTCAGGGCCGCCAGAAGTTGTTTACATCGCGACTCTCTGCGCATTTACTTTTGTACGTTCAGAGACTATATATTTGCGGTCCTGAATGTTGACATAAGACTGCTCGCTCGTTACTTTAAATCCGGTTCAAACTGGATTTTAATAGCATTGAATTTAAGGCCGTCTACCTCCGAGCCCGGTCCGAAATCCAGCGATGAGTGTATTATTTTGAAGGTTTTTAAATTTTTTTAAAAGTTTGTTTTTATAATATATTTTTTCCATAATTTTAATTTGTTAAATGAATTTTTTTTTGCTTGATGTTTTTTTAGCAGAATTTTTTGTTTATTATTTGTTAAGATCACGTATAACAGGGAGTTTTTTCAAATTCTTTATTTTATTTTATTTTTTAAAATATATTTTTTTAATTATTTTATTTTTTAAAATACATTTAAAAAAATAATTTTCTATTCCGCCTAAAATATGTTTTTTTAAACACGACCAATCCAAGAGAGTATGAAAAAACGAAATAGAGAGATCAAGGAATATATTTGTGATATTTATGAATTCTATACGAAAATAACTCCTATATCTATGTTTCTGCGTAATAAGCGTGGAGTCTTACTTGAGTTCTGAATGTTTTTAAGTAATGTGAATGCATAGGAAGTTGATGTACAACTTTAAGAATAGAAATCATTTTTGGGGAGTTTGAGAGGAAAAAGTGAAGTCGGACGTCCCTAACCTCAAAAATCACTAAGTTCGCAATGCATGACATTCGGCCTTAATAATATAAATATTTGAAGAATCTTTTAAAAATATTCCAAAAACAGGTAAAAATTATTAAAAATAAGGGAAACATCTGTGATTGCGCGATTTATTTGATATTGACTACACATCTTCAATATAGCCTCTCGTTTAATAAAATTTTGAATTAATAGTTCCATAAATATGACATTTTGTAAAACATATTGTGCAAAAATAGTGATTATTATTGACTGCTATTTGGAAACACTGATGAGAAATCAATTTTCAACTGCATGAAAATCTTTGTTTGCCTAAAATTAACAAATCTACGTCGTATTTTGAATAGTTTGAATCACGATCTTCGAGTTTTATCTTAAAATAGCAAAATCGTAAGACCTGACATAAAACTTAGGGGCAGACTTTGGAATGATTTTTCGCATCTTTAGCTGTAAAATATTCAACTTATCGCTCCAGAATCATCTTTTTTAACTAATTTAAATCGATTTTCATACGTCCAAATTATTAAAGAAAATATTTTTGATATCATTTAGCAATTTTCTATTTTAAATTTACAGTTTGGGACATCGCGTAACCTGACAGTTTTCAAACATTTTTATTTATAATTTCTAAACGAAGTCGTCTAAAATTTTGAAACTTTCCTAAATTGTACCCTGATGTGAGTAGCTTGCTCAGATATATTTAGAAAAAATTAATTAATCACAGGATATGTGGAAAATGATAAATGGTTAACTTTTTGGCAATCACCCATATTTACATTTCTCTAATAATAAATCCACTGAATATAAAGAATTCCATAGCTTCATATCTAGGCAATGTGATACATTATGAATTCATGTTATGCGAATGAAGGATCTAACGCCCTTTTAAAATAATTTAAAATGATCAAATTCATCTTTTATTTTACAAAATAAAACTTGTACCGCAGTTGACATCAATGCTGCGTTATGTCTTTTATCATTTTCCAAAACTAAAGATCGATACATTAATTATTTTAATAATAAGTCTACCGAATATAAAACCAGGTAAAACTTGTATCATAGTCGTCCTAATGGAATGAGCGATCATATTTGAAAAATTATATCCGGTGGACCTATAATTAAGGTGATGAATGAATCAATTTGTCATTTTGGAAAACGATAAGACAACGGAGCATTGATGTCAACTGCGCTAAAAATTTTATTTTGTAAAATAAGTTCAATTTCGTCATTTTTAATTATTTTAAAAGGGAGTCATAATCCTCATTCGCATAACATGAATTTATAATGTAACACCTTCCCTGAATACAAAGATATGGAATTTTTCATATTCAGCAGGTTTATTTTTAGAGAAATGCAAATATAGGGCTAAAAATTTTAATTACATTGTGATCACTTTGAAGCCCAGGTGGTTTATGGCGTGATTGCACATGTTGACCTGAGATATTTTCGTTTATTACTAATTGTTGGTGCATTTGCAACTAACTAGAGAAAATAACTTCGATGTTACCATAAATAAGGCTAATAAAAATATGCGCAAAATCGTATTTGTAATTGGAAAAAATGGTGTTTTAGAAAAATCATTATTTTAACCCGGAAAAAATGATTTGTGTAAACTGAAAACAAATTTTATAAACAATTGCTTTAATGTGCTATTTTAGCACAGGAAAATTTTTTTCTTCACTATAGTTGCTAAAATTTATTATGAAAGTGTCATCTAGTAACTAAAAATTGACAAACATTAAGAAATAATATTGTTATAAACAAATTTTATAAACATATACTCGAATTTAACATTTTCAAGTGGGAAAAAAGTATTTTCTGGCTTAAAATTACTGACATTTGTTAAGAAAGTGTCAGCTAATAACAAAATATTGTCAAAAACTAAGAAATGACATAAATGATATAAATGACAAATCAATACTCGAAATTGATATTTTCAAACAGAAAAAGTATTTTGTTGCTTGAAATTACTAAGATTTTTTATGACAGTGTTAGCCAGTAACAACAAATTGTTAAAAATTCAGAATTGTTATTGTTATAAGCAAATGGTATAAACAAATACTCGAAATTGACAATTTCAAACAGAAAAAAGGTATTTACTGGCTTAAAATTCCTGAAATTAGTTATGAAAGTGTCAGCCACTAACAAAAAATTGTTAAAAATTAAGAATTGTTATTCTTATAAACAAATTTTATGAATAAATACTCAAATGTGACATTTCTAAACAAAAAAAATATATTTTCTGGATTAAAATCACTGATATTTGTTATGAAAATATCAGCCAGAAATCATTGTTAAAAATTAAGAACTTTTATTGCTATAAACAAATTCATAAGTAAACGTTTAATTTTCATACTCTTATTTAACGTCAGCATATTCTTTGACCAATCCTGATTGAAACTGTTCGAATTTATTTTCAGCTACAAAAATCAATCGACAATAAAATACTTTCTTCGCTAATAAAAACTGCATTTGTTCATGAAATTTTTATAACAATACGTTTTGTCATTAAATAAAGTAGATTGTAACAGATATAGAAAACAAAGAACACTTTCATAACGAATTTCAGTAATTAAATTACTTTTTCTGCTTGAAAATGTAAAATTTGATTATTTGTTTATAAAGTTTTGATTATAACAATAACAATTCCTAATTTTTGACAATGTTTAGTAACTGGCTGACACTTTCATAACAAATATCAATAATTTTAGGCCAGAAAATATTTTTTTTCTGTTTAAAAATATCAAATTTGAATATTTGTTCACACTTTAATAACAAATTTCAGTAATTTTAAGTCAGAAAATCCTTTTTTTTCACTTGAAAATGTTAATTTCGTGTATATTTTAATAAAATTTGTTCATAACAACAATTCATCATTTTTATAAATTGTTTCTACTAGATAACACTTTGATAATAAATTCTAGCAATTCTAGTGAAGAAAAAATTTTCCTGCTCTAAAATAGTACGTTAGAGAAATTGTTTATGAAATTTTGTTTATAACATTTATTTTACTCATCAAATCAATTATTTACGTACTTTAATTGCAAACGCATTGATTTTACTTAATATTCAATTTACAAAAATCATTTTTTTTCGGGTTAAAATAATGATTTTTCTGAAAACAACATTTTTTCTACTTTTGTTATTTACATAGAATTTTGCAAAGAATTTTACATAGAATTTTGCAAAGACAAAAAATCAAATATCGGCTTCGAGGAATCACTGGAGAATTTATTCAGCTTCAATTTTTAAAGAAGAACGTCTAAATCGGATAAAAATTGTGACCTGTAGACTCATTTGTTCGCAAAAATCCAATTCTGAACCATTGTGCGGTAGTACGTATAAATTATAAAATATTTTCCACATGAATAGATTCATGTAGCACGTGCTCAAGGGAAATGGTAATTCAAGTCCAAGCCGTTATTGAATCAAACAATTTGTGAATTGTTTACATTCACGAGAGCTCAATATGTACAGGTATATTCAGAACAATCGACATAGTTGGTCCTTAATTTTCTTTCTCTTAATTAAGTGGATTAATAATAATCAAAATGAGTAATTTGCAAATTAAAAAAATAAAATATTTCTTCTACATAAAATTTAAAACTTTTTGGCAAAGAATAATTAAATAACGACTAAATAAACTAAACGAAATAATTATTAAACAATCAAAGTTTTAAAACTTGAATAGAGTTTCTGAGTGGATCTAATCAAAGAATGTACTCACTAGGGGTAGTTTTAGCCCCTTTACTATTATTCCTGCCTCTTTTACGTAGAGATAATCTTACTGGGTAGTTATTTGGAACGACCGCGAAAGAAGTCGTTGGAAGCTAGTAAAAGTAAAAGAGCAGATCTTCCTTTCGTAGTAATAAAACGCGCATACGGAATGCAGAGTCCATTTGTTGGACATTATTTTCATCCTTGAGATACTTTCACCAACAAAAAAAACAAAAACAAAAAAAACACGTCCTTTACTACATTTTCCACCCCAGGGTTGCCCTAAGTTGTTAAAGCTGCATTCCTTCGAAACTGGATAGAAGCAGCCCTGCTCATTTCCACTTTCGAGAGAATAGCTAGTGATTATTGCGTGTTAATTAAAAATTTCTATGTGCCTACGCTGCAGGTTCTTAGCTTCAGTTCTTAAGATGGTTTATACTCCCAAAGGAATGGACATGAACTTTTCATGTCCATTTTCATTTTCAGGCAACTTTAGTTGCCTTTATCATTATACCTTTATCTTCTCTTTTCTCCCTTCCTATCTTTACATATTTTTTTATTTTTGTGAATTCGTCGAGTTGCACTACTTTTTTTTTAGATTTACAATCTTATATGTGGGAGTAAAACAAATATGAAAAGTGAATTCTTTGATTATAAATTCAAAGAACAACTAAAACCTCCAATAAAAAACAAATAAAATCTCCAATAAAACCGTTGGGACAATCCGTAACCGTATTGATATATCTGCATATAAACCGATAGAATGGGCGCAGGCAGGTGATGGCGACTGGGTAATGGGATTACGAAGTTTTAGCACGACAGGATTTGCTCGGAGCTTCAAGACTAACTTGCTTGGCCAATATCTTTTTCCTGAGCTCTCATTGCATATCGATACATTCGACTAACCGCCTTTATACGGTATAACTTCTATCGTTATTTTCACTATAAGGAAGAAAATAGATTTTCTCAGACATTGAACACGAAAAGAGGAACTTAACCATGATACTATAAATTCAAAAGACTTTTCACGCGCAAAACAAAAAGAAAAAAATACGTAATATGTAAATGTGAATACGAATGTGTAGATGTAAATACAAATATGTAAATATGTTAAAATAGATTCAATGCAACCTTTATATAAAAAAAGAGGATAAAATATTCTTGTAACAAAAAAAAGGTTGAAATGAAATTGCTCCAACATTTTTGAACACATGAAAAATTGCTTTCATTTTGTGAAGCCCTTCAATAAAGGGACAACGTTCATAGTGATATAGTGGAAAAAAGAGATAACATTGTATTCACAGGCTAACGATCCATTTAAAAATTGTATTCGAATCCCTTATAACATTATAGCACATCCTCGGCCTAGACAGGAAAATGGGTCGTTATTTCAGAGTGATATTGCACGCTTTTACATTTTTAAAGCATTAATACACGCGTATATTACACTCGTTGGAATTTACGCAGAAAACTATTATTTTCTCTATGGGGTTGGGTCTTCACAGTTTATTATGGTACTGTTGGCATTTTGAAAAGAAGCACTTTATTAAATATCGATCGATGAATATGAGAGATTCCATTTGATTCAATATGTATTATCAATCTTTTTTATGTATGTACATTATCATAATAATGTATGTACATAATTACATAATAATTATTATCATTACACGGAAAAAATTAGATTTTGAAAGTTTGCTTGACAGTATTCGACTTTCGAATAGGCTAGAAGTTTCTAAAAATTGCATATAACTTTTATTAAAGAATCATAGAAGTTGTCGAAAAAGTTGAGAATAGTCAAGGAACCATTCACTAAATGTATCTATTAGAAAAACGTTTCGTTGGTCGAAGAAGAACGTTTTTCTACTACAGTCAGTAAATGGTTCCTTGACTATTCTCCACTTTTCCGACAACTTCTATGATTCTTTAATAAAAGTTATAGGAAATCTTTAGAAACTTGTGGCTTATCCAAAAATCGAATACTGTCAAGGAAACTTTCAACAACTTATTTTTTCTGTGTATGTACTTAACGTGTTTAATTCATCATGATCTAAAGGCACCGATTATGGTCAAAGCATATAAAAACACAATTTTAATCAAAAGGTTACGAAAATTGTAAAGCAATTCTGTTTTGTGACACAATTTTCCCTTTATAAAGGGATAATTAATTTTAATTACATTTCTAACATGTAATTTTAGAAATATCTAAAATCTAGATATTTCTTTCAGCGTAATATTTACTTTTTTAAAAAGAAAATATTTGTAAACCAATAGTAAATAGATTGAAGCTAACTGCCAAGTTTTTTTATAAAACTAGGTCAATGCTTATTAGTTTTCCCATATATGCGAGAAATATTAACATGGTTTCGAATAATTTGAATAATTCCTTTTAAACGAGCCGTTGTGGAAACTCGACTATGCATTACTTAGAGTCATTAATAAAATAACATTTAAAAAATGGATCACCAGAAAACGTATATAAAAAGCAGTTGAACTACAAAGTTCTCAGTTCTAAGTGAAGTCATATTCAAAGTAAATTCAGAAGGTAATAGTAATAGTGGCTACTTATAGGTATATGGACTATTCTCTCTAACCTTCGGCTTTCATTCCCCTCCCCCATCCTAATTTTTCATAAATATAAATGCATGTAAAATGATGGGTACTCTTCAATATTTTATAAACAACAGATTTCAAAAAATTTCACGTCATTAAGTTTCTTTATTTGTTTTTATTTATGAAGAAAGCACTGAATATGTCGACTCCGCACGACTTGTCCTTTTTACAAAATCTTTTACATTTCGAGTTATTTCTCATGCTATAGACAATTCAGTGACAAAACTATATTAAAATCTTTCGTTTAGAAAAGCATAAAGGACATGACCTTATTGATGAAAAGCATATTATATCTGCATACTATGTTATCTTATATCTGCATACTTATTTATAATCAAAGTGTGTCCCTCACTTTTTGTATTGACTCCACAATTAGGTCTAACTTAAACAAAAAAAAACTGGTAAAACAATACTAAATGATGTTTTTATAAAATGATATCAAAAGTTTATAGCTTACTTATCATATTTATAACTTTTTCCTGCTTTAGTTGGCTAGCTTATTATTTACATTGAGAAATGGTCGAAAAATAAACTGTGAAGGAAATTGAATGTCGCTCCACCAATCCCTGCTACACGACTGAAAATTTAATTACTTAAAAAAAATAAGTGTTCTACAATATCTACAGCTTTAACCATTTTTCACAACAAAAATTGTCGACTCCACAAAAATAACACTGTTCAATCAGCTTGAATATGTTTCTAGTAGGAAATTTTTCAAAATAATAATCGTTCTATGTCTTTCACAGATCAAAGAATCTTTTAACCTATCAATTTGTTTTCGTTATAACTTTCTTAATTCTTGTCATTATTGAACAATTATTGAAGATAAAAAATTGCTAAAAAGGCTATTTATCATAATGTTCTACAATTTCACCTTTTTCTCTATATTAGGTATTACCAAGTTTTAATAAAATAAATTATTTGAAAATATTTTTATTTAAAATCTGGCTTCTCAGTTGCAACAGCTGACCGCAAACCACTTGTTTTTAATTTTCTATGTTTTAACTTACATGTGTATTTTGAAATATTTATAATAATCACTGGCATGGAATTTAACGACGTTCTAATTATTAGCTTTAAAGGATTCAAGAAGCTGTATACAAAAAATAACGAACATTCCTGCCTTTTTATTAACATTTATTTTCATTTTCAAAAATCAAAGGTTCGAGAGAATAGCCTATGTATTAGCTAAAGCAAATATTATGCTTAAAAAATGAGTCACCAAATAACATATACAATAGGCAGCCAACTATAAAGATCTCAGTGCACTCAGTAAACTCAGAACTAAAGGTTTACTCGATTTTACACAGTTCAAATTCAAGTGAAAAAATAAAAAAGAAAGAAAAACTAAAGATGAAAATTGTTGCAGTTAATTGCAGTTAATTTTTTTTAAAGATAAATTTTTATTCTGACAACTTCACGTCTTTCAAAATACATGTGCTGTCATGTAAAAACAGAAGAAAATTTCACCGATTTTTGGACAAAATTTATCATGTGAAGTTAAGTTTTGATGCAGGTAATTTTTCCCCGGAATCGAGGAAAATTTTATCCTTCGTTTTTTCTGTGTCAAAAGTATCAATATTCAGTCATAGCTAAATTAATTCCATTATTACCTTAGCTTCTACATCACCAGTTCTTCCCAAAATTTTATGAGTTAGTGACAGGCAAAGAATGTTAATTTATGAAAAATATTCACCTTTTTACTCAATACATGTTATACAAATCATGGAGATGCTAGAAAGTGATAAAGTTTTGTAAAATATTTTTTATTTGACCTTCAATATTTTTGAACCACGTAGTATGGTCTCAATATGTCAAAGTCGTAAACGCTTATTTCTTATCTGTTCCTGAAAAGTAATTCTAAGTAACATTATAATGTTCTTTTCCTTTTCTGACATTAGGGGTAATTTCCCTTCAGTAATTACATCGCTCAACCATATTTCATATTTCATTACAACATTGCATATTTCATTACAATATTGCATATTTCATTACAACTTTTGCTTCTGTTCAAGACAGTTGAATTCAGTTTCATCCAGATTGGAAATCGTTACTTTGAAATATTGTGAATTTTTCTCTGTGCTAAAATAAATAATTTATCAACGATACCAAAACAGCAAGTATCTACAAAAATGTGAGTAATTCTAACACATTCTATAATTTTGTTATTTGATTATTCTATTTTTTATTATAATGATTATTCTATTGTTTTATTGTTTTATTATAAATTGACTCTTTTTCATATTTTTTTTTGGTTTCAGTTTACAAAAGAAAATAATCTTCAATTAACAAAGACAGACTTAAAAATATAGACACGAAAGTATAACCTTCCAACATTGACGTTCTACAATTTGTAAAATAGATCGTTTCTAAAATGATTTTCGATTTCAAACATTATGTCTTGATATTGAGTTGCTTTTGTTACCAATCAAATTCCTACAATTTGTAAAATAGATCGTTTCTAAAATGATTTTCGATTTCAAACATTATGTCTTGATATTGAGATGCTTTTGTTAGCAATCAAATTGAGTAGAAATAAATTGGTTGAAGCATCTGACAAGGTATCTTAAAAGAGATTCACAAAAAAGTCAAGTGGTCTTCATTTCAGACTGCAAACTCGAAATCCAAAAGCTCAATGATTATGTCAAAAAAATAGTACAGAAAGTCCCGTCTCGTATTATAATCTACGAAAAAAGTAACCGTGCACATCTAAATAATGCACCAGAGAAATCATGCTTCCAAAATCCTCGAGCAACGACTCTGTTTATCATGATACCATCATCAAAGCAAAAGTTGCTTGCTCTTCTAGACTTGATAATTCGTTGCTCGCCTTCTCGAACTCGACCCAAGACTTTGGTTTTGTTTCCAACAAGCCAACAAAGTTTGAATTACGAAACACTTCTTCGCCAAACATGGTCCAAAAAATTCTTCGAACTGTCGATTCTCGAACTGGGAAAAAGAGCATTCTCAAAACTCTTGCCTGTTTCAAAGAAGTTTCGATTCGTTGCCACTGTACACCAATTCAATCCATTTACAAAAATGTACAGTAAAAACAAGGTCTTGCCGA
>JBAGKK010212062.1:2033-22170 GCA_037177015.1 Euceroptres primus | reverse complement strand
ATATATTGCACCCACTAATGATACATACGTAGCTTTTAGATAAAATTCTCCCTTAATTGGTGGACTGTGTTCGACGACGTAAACAATTTATACTTTATGATGAAACAATTACTCAAGTTGTTTCATTAAAACGATTCTGTATACAACGAGGTATGAAAGATTCTTCAAGTGAAGTAATTTATTCAAGACATAAAATGCTGTTGATATTAAATAATCACGGTGAGCTACGATTGAATTCAACCCAAAGGGTCTCTCACCTCTCTGTTTTCTTTTGATATCTTTTCAGTGACGCTCCACGATTATTTTGAGACCATAAAGAAAAAAACCGTTGGAGGGGTTATTGAATAAATTGAATTTTAAATTTTTATTTTCAGTTTATTATGTATACTTTTGTAAAAACAACTGTAAAGTAGAGCTATTTTGGTTAAAACTCAGTATTTTGGAAACAACAAAAATACCTGGACGTTAAACATTTTTGCACATCCGGGACCCATTAAAATTTTTTAAAAAGTGTGAAAAATATTCTTTTTACCAGTTTATTGAATATTTCTCCATTTGAGTGCATCCTACTCTGAGGTTGTAAGAAAAAAATTAAAGTGTATTAAAATCACCGTAAATCTAAAAAAAAATATTAATGTTATCCTCATAAAGTTTAGGAGCTAAAAAAATAATTACTCCGGAGCAGCACATTGACATTTTATGAAAAATGTGATTGTAATAAACAAATGACATGAACAAATTCGCTGTTTGAGCAATTTTTTAAAGATTGAGGTACTTTTATTAGAAATGCTCCAATTGGTTTGCCAGTGATACTCCGAAGCAGCACATTAACATTTTATGAAAAATTTTATTGTTATAAACAAATGCGCTGTTTATGCAATTTTTTGAAGTGTGATGTACTTTTTTTTGGAAATTTTTTTCACTTGGTTTACCAGTGATATTCCGAAGCAGTACATTGACATTTTATGAAAAATGTGATTGTTATAAACAAATGACATGAACAAATTCGCTGTTTCAACAATTTTTTAAAGATTGAGGTACTTTTTTTAGAAATACTCCAATTGGTTTGCCAGTGATACTCCGAAGCAGCACATTGACATTTTATGAAAAATGTTATTGTTATAAACAAATCTGCTGTTTATGCAATTTTTAAAAGTGTGAGGTACTTTTTTTTGGAAATTTGTTTCACTTGGTTTACCAGTGATATTCCGAAGCAGTACATTGCCATTTTATGAAAAATGTGATTGTTATAAACAAATGGCATAAACAAATTCGCTGTTCGTGTAATTTTTTAAAGTTTGAGGTGATAAAATGTCAATGAACTACTCCGGAATATCACTGGCAAACCAATTGAGACAAATTTCCAAAAAAAAGTACCTCAAACTTTAAAAAGTGGCACAAACAGCGAATTTGTTTATGCCGTTTGTTTATAGGGGTCACATTTTTCATAAAATGTCAATTTACTGCACCGGAATATCACTGGTAAACCAATTGAAACAATTTTTTAAAAAAAAGTACCTCAAACTTTAAAAAATTGCACAAGCAACGAATTTGTTTATGTCATTTGTTTATAACAATCACATTTTTCATAAAATGTCAATGTGTTGCTCCGGAGTATCACTGGCAAACCAATTATAACAAATTTCTACAAAAAAAAGAACCTTGAACTTTCAAAAATTGCTTAAACTCTACATTTGTTTATATTATTTGTTTATAAAAACGAGAAATATACTTCTATTTATTTTTATAATGCTCGTATATGACTTTAAATTGGAATACAGATAAAATTCACTTTATAAATATTCAAATTCATTACAAAATATCAGACTGCTGTTTATAACAATATATTTGTTAATAGCAAATTAATATTTTTATTATAAACTATCAATTAGTATTTTGCGAAACTGCGTTAATCGACTACACATTAATGTCACTCAAACTGATCAATTTATGCATTGTTAATACATCGGAAACTTAAAAATTTTAATTTTTGCAAAGTTTATACCTTAATAAAAAAATTTATCAACGTTTTCTAAACCTCGGCTCTCACAGCTCTCACAGAAGAATTTATTTAGCTTCCGTTTAAAAAAAAAACTTTAAAATCAGTCATGTTATTCTTAATCTAGAGTATACAGAGATCGTTTAGGGAGAAAATAGTGACAGTGCCTCAAGTGCATCTCATAACGAAAAATTCAAAAAAATTTTGAAAATTTTTTTTATAACATTGTTACATTGAAACCCATAACATGTATTTTTTTCAGTAAAATCGGTTCAGTCGTTCTCGAGAAAAAAATTATTTTCGATTTTTCTTCTTACCCCCATAACTCCCATAAAAAATTTTTTTCAGATATAATCTTTTGGGAAATTTAATATTTCATCAATGGCAACTTGCAACAAAATTTTCAATTTTGTACCTTACAATTTCCATTGTTCCATTTTTTTCACATTTTTCGAAATATAAACCACAATTTCACAATTATTAATCCCAAAAGATTTATTAAAGGATTGTAGCGTAAAAACCATTTTAACTTGACAATTCTAATTTAAAAAGTATCCAGTTTGAAACGACGTTTAGAATCGTTCAATTTGGATTGTTTCCGATTTAAAATGATGACATTTTGAACATTTTACAGAATAGTTACATTTTGAATGTTTACAATTTTGAATTCCTACATTTTTGTTGAGTTTGAAGAGAGTAAATTTTGGTTTTTAATTTTTTTCTGGGTTGGTTTTTCGAAATTGTTTGTTTTTTTATTTTTAACAATTTTATTAATATTCTAACTGATTTGAAGGGATGGCCACAACAAGACTCAATTTTTCAATTTACATACCTAAATAACAGGGTCCATGTAGATATAGTGCACTCGTAAACACCGCGCCTGATAGCAGCAATCGGAAAGTAACCTAATAAACACACTCATATGCCCTGTGACTAAAGATAAAGTAGAAATCACTTTTCTAAGTTGACCAAAATTATTAAAATAATGAAAAATTGAATTTTACTGCGATCAAAAGTAAATTCCCGGTTTCTTAATGAAATTCCCGGTCATTTCCCGGTCAATAAAATTCCCGGTCATTTCCTGGTCTTTCCCGGTTTCCCAGTCAAGTCGTCACCCTGAAAATATAAATGGTTTGAGGTAAAAGTTTTCGAATTTAATTTTTATTTACAAAAGTTGGAAGTGTATTTTCTAATTTCAGTGAGACTAATTTCAATGGCATTTTCTCACCTCTCGAGATGATTTCGTCAGAGAAGGACGAAGGGTGCCTCCGCAAGGAGTGAACATCTTGCGGTATTACGGTAAAATCCTAACGCTAGAGAGACGCCAAAAGAACGAGGCAGCGAATCCAATCTGCCGGATTTAAGCCACCCATTGCTTTTGTCGGTGTTTCTCTTAAGCTCATTCTCACAGGAACGAGAGTCGAAAGTTATAACACCCACTCGTTCGAGACTGCTCGTCAAGGTTTCTTTTTTATTCTTTTCACACGAGAAAATTTCCGCAAGTCTCTCTTTCTGAGAGACCGTAACCCGAGTTACGGTGAGTCCTCTGCACGCTCTTACCGTAAGCGGTTACAGGTGACACATCCGAAATCGACTTAACAGTGTTTTTAAGCTCACTGCAGTTCGCAACGTTTATAAAAAAACGCAAGAAAAAATTATTTAAAAAAAAAACGCACGAGACCTAAAATTTTAATGATGATAATGGTTCCATTTGATGTCTGTATACACTCAAAAAACTTTCATCCCCCTAGCACTATCGGATCACACCAAAATTCAACCCCTAAAACTTCAAAAATTCATGAAAAATACACCAATCACGATACCTAAAATTTTATTACTGATAATGGTTTAATTTTATGTCCGAAGATACACAAAAAAGTTTCATCCCCCCAGCACAACAGGATCACTCCGTTTTTAACTCCTAAAATTCACGGGGTGATCCTGTTGTGTTATCGGGATGAAACTTTTCTGGGTATCTTCGGACATAAAATGAAACCATTATCAGTAATAAAATTTTAGGTGTCGAGATTGGGGTATTTTTCGTGAATTTTTGAAGTTTTAGGGATTGAATTGGGGTGTGATCCGATAGTGCTAGGGGGATGAAAGTTTTTTTAGTGTATGCGGACATCAAATGGAACCATTATCACCAGTAAAATTTTAGGTCTCGTGCGTTTAAAAAAAATAATTTTTTCTTGCGTTTTTTTATAAACGTTGCGAACTTCAGTGAGCTGTGTTTTTAGAAGACGCGGCAGATTTGATTTTGATATACGAATTTTAAAAGCATCAATAAACATCCAAAATTATTTTACATTTTTTTTTACAGATTCTCAGGATCAATTTTTATTATTATCTAAAATCTAATTGGTCAAAATTATCTAAAATCCCTTAAACTAAACCACTAAAGAAATGCACCGAAATATTCTCATTACTCCAAACTTGTACGAAATTTAAATCATTTCCTAAGAATAAACTAGTTCCAAGACAAAAAGTTTTTAACAGAAAATAGTAACATTCAATGATAAAAATAGTAGAAAAAAAGTTCCATCTTTCTGATTTTTTCAGAACTCTCTGATTTTACTTAAGAATTCCTAACAGACTCAGGCGAAAAATTCTTTAATATAAAACAATCGCTTTCGACAAGAAATATTACCCATAACATTTTCAATCGCCAAATCTTTTCGGAATTCACCCTTCATTTCACCAATATCCTATGCTTAAAAAAATTTTTAAAAATAACTGCTTCAGACGATTTTTTAATATTATGAAAGATTAAAATTAAGAAATTTATATTAGATTAAAATCAAATTTAAAATCCTATCTAACGTCCAATAATCAAGTTAATGTATAGAACTCCTGAAAATAAAACCAAGAATCCAACGACAAAATTTGGACAACCATAACATACGCCTATTATAATTCAAAAAAAAAAAAAAGATCTTCCAAAAGATTCTGCAAAAATAAAAAAAAGGAAAGAAAAATGAGAAGGCAACCAACCAAATCTCCTTCCTTCTCTATTTATATTTTTTTATTTTTTAAATATTTTTTATTTCTTTCGTCTTTTTTATTTATTTATTTTTTTTTTGAATTGTAATAGCAGCATATTATTGTGTTTGTCCAAATTTGGTCGTTGGATTCTTGGTTTTATTCTCAGGAGTTCTATACATTAATTATGAAAGATTTTAGAAGATACTGAAAAAGTCTGAAGGATTTTTGAGGATTTTAGAAGGTTTTTGAAACTATCTAGAATATTCTAGAAAACTGTAAAATTTTGAGGGAATCTTTAAAGATTCTAGAGGATTTTAGAAATCTTTTAAACAGTCTGAAAGATTTTGGAAGTCTAAAAGACTATAGAAGAGTCCAGAAGATTCTGGAACAGACTAGAATATTTTGGAGAATTTGAACAAATTTTGGGGAATTTTGGAAGATTTCACAAGATTTTAGAAGTCTCTGAAAGATTTTTAATATCTGTGAATGAGGTTACAAGAATCTAGAAGATCCTCGAAAATTCTAGGTTCCTAAAGATTGTGAGGGAGTCCAAAAGATTCTATGAAGTATCTTAGAAAATTCGAGTTTTTTTAATTCTGAAGGATTTAAGAAGACACTGCAAGAGGATTTTTGATGCCCAGGAAGTTGGTAACGCCAACTTTAAATTTCGAAAAAATGAAAATTGTGCTGAATTGTACTAGATTTGTGCTCTATTGTGAGTATTGTGCTGTAAAAGATTTTTTTGAAAAAATGAAAATTTGAGCCCAAAAATCAAACAAACATTTTTTTATGTCAGCCTCGCCTATTGGTTTTTCCGAAAAAACAAATGTTGTGCTGGGTAGCATAAAAGTCACACAAAAATGTGCCGCAAACCAAAATTTGATATTATGAACTATTTTCGAAAAAAACAATATTTCTAAAAAATCAGCAGCGCCATTTTGTTTTTTTTTTGACAAAACAAAACTTGTGCTAGGAACTACTGTACCGCAAATATGAAGTCAAAATCTGAAACCATTTTCGAAAAAAGCGACTCAAAAAAAAACTCAAAAAAATGATCAATTTCAGAATTTCGAAAAACGAAAAGTTGTGCTAGGATAGCACAATAATTATCTTGCCATTTTCACTGGGATTAATATTTTCCAAAAAGATGCAATCTTTTTGAACTTGGAACACGTTTTTTACCCAAAATTTTCGAAAATACGAATTTCGAAAATCGGAAACTTGTGCTGAGTTGTGCTAGGCTAGCACAATAATTATATCTATGACAAATTACACTCAAATTCATATTTTCCAGAAAAATACAATCTTTTTGGACTTGGAATAAATTTCTGACCAAGAAAAGTCAAATTTTTTTAACTTCGAAATATTTTTTTTTGAAGTTGGACTAATAATTTATATTCTATTGATTTTGGCTTTTTTTCGAAAATAGTTTAATATTTTGACTTCATATATTGCAGCACAGTAGTATGCGTAGCAGGTAATTCCTAGCACAAGTTTTGTTTTGTCAAAAAAAAAAACAAAAAAATTGCACAGCTGACTTTTTTTAAATACGGTTTTTTTCGAAAATGGTCCATAATATCAAATTGTCGGAATAAAAGTCACATTTTTGTGTGACTTATGCTACCCAGCACATTTGTTTTTTCGAGAAAATCGATTGGCGAGGCTGACAAAAAAATGTTTTTTTTTTAATTTTTGAGCTCAAATTTTAATTTTTTCAAAAATTACGGCTCAATAGAGCACAAATCTAGAACAATTCAGCACACATTTAATTTTTTCGAAATTTAAAGTTGGCATTGCCAATTTCCTGGACATAGATTTTTTAGGATTCTAGAAGATTCAAAAGGCTTTGAAACTGTCTAGATGTCCAGAATATTCTAGAGAATCGTATCAAATTTTGAGGAATGTTTAAAGACTCTGGAGGATTTTTGAAGACTTCAAACAGTCCGAAATATGCCTGAAGTTCTGAACGTTCAAATGAACGAAATTTTTATTTGATTTTATTTCAAACTGAAATTTGTTTTAAGTATTGGTTTATTATTAAAGAAACTATTGTAATGGTAAAAAAGCTCACGATCCTTCTGTTTATTTTGCAGTTGAAACAATATTTTAAGTTAAATTTTAGTTATGGAAAAAATTTTCGTTCATTTGAACGTTCAGAACTTCAGGCACATGAAGGATTCTGGAAGAGTCTAAAGATTCTAAAAGCTTATGTGGAAGAGTCCAGAAGATACTGGAACAGTCTAGAATATTTTTAAGAATGTTTTACATGTTTTAGGCAATTTTGGAAGATTTTACAAGATTTTTAAAAACTGAAGGAGTATAAATCCTTGTGGAAGAGTCTATAGGAA
Organism: Euceroptres primus; assembly: GCA_037177015.1. NCBI lineage: Eukaryota > Metazoa > Arthropoda > Insecta > Hymenoptera > Figitidae > Euceroptres > Euceroptres primus. The sequence goes on along the minus strand of JBAGKK010212062.1, from coordinate 14,838 downwards.
TCTAGATATCTAGAAGATATCTATATCTAGAATCTGGAATGTTCCAGATTCAAGATTCTAGAAAATTGTGGTGAATTTTAGAACCCATACTTTTCAACGACAGTGTATTAAAGCAAGTTAGCACTTTAGTCTGATAATAAAACACTCACCTCTGATTTTATCGCTCGGGAATCTTGAATTGGTATTATCGTAACGATTGGAGTCGTTCCGGGGATCTATAGCTATGTAAATACATGCGGCCTTGACATCGCGGTCTGCAGCGTGGTAGTTGCTAACTCGTATAATACAGTCGCCAAGCCTTGCTCGCTTCGTTCGACAAACGGATTTCGCAACGAGTACGCTCGTAATGGTTCTTATACGCTGACTATGGTTAGCCTTAGCACTCTGTCGCCTTTTGCTTCACGACAAGTCCTCCATGTTCTTTTTCCTTTTTTCCAACAGTGCTCGTTTGTCACGTATCAGCCCATACCTAGGTACCTCCGACGTGTTATCCGAGTGTAAATAAATACAGAGTTCACTTTTTTTCACCGTCCTCTCTGCTTTGTAAAATGGTCCCGCTGATGGCGACCATAATTAATTCAGGGAATGTCGACATCCATTCAGATTGAGGTTTATTTTCTTTTAATTCAATTAACGAGTTTTTAGATCGCAAATAACGTTTCAGTTAAACGTTTATTTCGAAAACTCAAGAAATGAACATTTTTTAATTAGAATTGAAATAGGGAAAACTTGAAAGGCCGATTTTAAATTTGGAAGCATTCAGAACCAGAATTCATTTTTCACTTTACCAATTATATACAACATTATATAGATAATTCACTTACGAACTTTATCTCTGGAAAGGTCGAAATACAATTTTGGCTTACCTGAAACAGAAAATAAAGTTTTGGTTTGAAAGATTGTTTATAAAGTACATAAATTTATTATCTTGTGTAAGTAAAATTAATTGAGCTACGGCAAAACGGTGATCATAAATTTAACGCTGAATTCAAACTCAAATTAAGTTGTAATAAAAATGAGTCTTGGAATGAAATGAAATCAGAATCCACGGAAGTATTTTCTTTCATAACAAAAAATTTTAACCATAATTATTATGCACATTAATAAGCAAAATCAATGCGATCCACCTACCTAATTTTTCACGAAAATCACCGCATTCATACTCAAAAATAAATATCTTTTTTTCAATGCTCTATATCAGACTAATTTTTATTAGAATGAGGTTATAAATTACTTATAAGATTATAAATTATAGATTTATAAATAAGTTATATAATAATAATTTATAAATAATTTATATAATTTATATAAGATTATAAGTTATTAGAAACTTTTATTACGAAATACCAAAAATTAATGAAGTTAAGAATTTTTCCGTAAAAAATCCGATTTTCTACGTTTTCTTTCAAGTATTTTTTTCGAATACATAGTTAAATTATCACTGAGGCTTTGGAAATATTTTATTTCTATTTTTCATTGTTTCAACATCACTCATGATTTTTTTCAGCCAAAAATATCGTTTACTTTTGATCTGACAGCTATTTTAAGTCGGTGGGGTCAGTGAAACCCCACGTGTCCTTTATGGAATTATTTGGAGGTGTGCCCTTTAAGGGTTAAGAACTGCGTTTATAAGTTTGCTAATTGTGAAAGGAGCCCAAAGCATTCAAGAGAACTTCAGATTTAAAAATTGGATTGAAGTAAGTAACGTTAAAAATAACGAAATATAATATCCACATTTTCAAGTTATTTTCGCGCAAAAGTGAATTAAATTGTTATAAAAAACAGTTTTTCATCAGTCTCTGCAAGCAACAAATGCTTGCAATAAAAAAATTAATTGTTAAAAAAATTCTTAATTAAAAATAAAAAAGTGTAACGTACTTTTTGAAACCGGAAACGAAAAGCTCTTACCAAAGACTATTAGAAAAAAATTTCCCAAAAATTTTTAGGCATTGGAGGGGGTAATTTTTGACACCAACTGCCCGCTAAAGACAACCTCGGGTCAAAAGTTTAAAATTTTCTACCAAACAAAAAGCGCAACGTAGTTTTTGAAACCGGAAATGAAAAGATCATAAGGTTTTAAAAAGTACGTTAACGCTTTTTGTTTGATAGAAATTATAAAGTCTTGATATCAAAAATATCAAAATATCAAAATACCCCACTCCGTCACCTGAAAATCTTAGCTGAAATTTTTTCTAATGGCCTTTGGTATGAGCTTTTCATTTCCGGTTCCAAAAAGTACGTCAACGCTTTTTGTTTGGTAGAAAATTTCAAACTTATGACCCGGGAGCCGAGCGATCACTTTATAAAGACTTGGTGTCAAAAATGACTCCACTCCTTCACCTGAAAATTTTAGATGAAATTTTTTTCTAATAGCCTTTGGTATGAGCTTTTTATTTCCGGTTTCAAAAAGTACGTTACGCTTTTTTATTTTTAATTAACAATTTTTTTAATAATTAATTTTTGTATTACAAGCATTTGTTGCTTGCAGAGATCGATGAAAAACTGTTTTTTATAACAATTTAATTTACTTCTGAGCGAAAAAAACTTGAAAATATAGATACCGTAGAGTGGGGCTATTCGCGCATGGTGGGGCTAATAGATATACACTTTAAGTATGTTTTTCAACATAATAATTTGAATCAAAATAATAATCCCCTAGCATATAAGATTCAGAAGGATTTCTACTTTACTGAAGATAAGGATGGAATTTAATACGACCTGCACAAACATTGAAAAATGTTAAATATGTGGGTATATTTAAAAAAAAACTGGTTAGACCTCCAAACTTTGTATCAAGTTTTTGTGCTGCATTTTGAAGATTTTAACAAGAATTATAAGAGAAAATTTTATCTCTAAAAAGTTATCTATAACTATTATTATTTTAATATAGAGCTAATTTTTTTGCTTCCAGGAGAAAATTTTTTATCAGTTAAATTATAGATTATAGATCAGTTAAATTGCTTAGTTGGAGATGGCCAGTAAATTAAATAGATATGACCTTAGAATCTTAGATGGATGTTAAACAAATTATAGATACTTCTAAAAATATATTTCGTTAATATTAATGTCGATGTTTAATTTTTTTATTTTTTTCTGTTTGATAAATCTCAAACTAATCTGAATTTCTTAAGTAAACTTTTTTTTCATACTTTATCATCAGAAAGTATTCTCAAATAGTTAAATAATAATTCTAAATAGTATTTCAGTATTAAAAAATTGTTTTATTTATTTAAAATATAAAAAAACAATAGTTCTACCTATTTAGAAGATCGGTGGTACAAAAAGGTAAAACTTTTCAACAATGATAATTAGTAGAAAATGATTTAAAAATCTAGAAATGAGTGATTTCTCTTCAGAATTGAGTCCTCTGTCTGTAAGAATGAAAAAGCTGAAATTTTTCTTTTTAAAAATCTAGAAATGAGTGATTTCTCTTCAGAATTGAGTCCTCTATCTGTAAAAATGAAAAAGCTAAAATTTTTCTTGTGCGTGAAGTTAAAAAAACATTAAAAAATACGTAAAAGTTGTACCTAATCGCCCCGGGACTCTACGGCATTATATTTCGTTATTTTTAACGTTACATACTTCAATTCAATGATTTTAAAGAAACCTTTAACCGGGGCGCATGAATATTCCGCAAATTCTATTTTCCGTAACCATTATTTTACCTAAATTCGTTTAACCGAAAAAGAATTTTCTATTATTCTTATTTCTCCTAACTGTTAATGTACCTAAGTTTTATTTTCCCGAATTATCATTTGCCTCAACTTTTATTTTCCCCAATAACGATCTGCCATAATTTTTATTCTTCCGAATTACTGTTTTCCATAACTTTTATTCTTCCGAACTACTCTTTTCCATAATTTATACTCTTCCGAACTACTACTTGTCATAATTTTTATTCTTTCGAATTACCACTGGCCCTAATTTTTATTTTTCCGCATTACCATTTGTCATAATTTTAATTTTTCCGAATTACTTTTTGCCATAATTTTTATTCTTGCGAATTACTATTTTTCATCATTTTCATTCTTCCGAATTACTATTTGACATAATTTTTTATCTTCCGAATTACCATTTGCCCTAATTTTTATTTTTTCCAATTACCGTCTTTCATAATTTTTATTTTTCCGAATTACCATTTGTCATAAATTTTATTCGTTATGATTTGAATTTATCCTAATTTCTATTTTGCCGAATTACCCTGTGCTATAATGTGCATATAACAAATTTTATTCTTCATAACGGAAGTTCCGGTTAGTGAAGTTGGCACTGCACAAAATATGCGCGAAATTTAAATTGCACTAATTGCACATACTTTATCTGAATTTCGATTGGTCAAATTTAAATTTCGCGCCTATTTTGTGCAGTGTCACCTTCACTAACCGGAACTTCCGTTATGAAGAATAAATTTACGTTACATGCAATTATGACACATGGTGATTCTGGAAAATAAAAATTAGGTTAAATGCAAATTTGGACAAATGAAATTTATGACAAATGGTAATTCGGAAAAATAAAAATGATGAAAAACGGTAATTCGGAAAAATAAAAATGACGAAAAACGGTAATTCGGAAAAATAAAAATGATGAAAAACGGTATTTCGGAAAAATAAAAATTATGAAAAACGGTATTTCGGAAAAATAAAACTCAGGGCAAATGGTAATTCGGAAGATTAAAAATTATGATAAATGTTAATTCGGAAGAATAAAAATTATGACAAATGGTAATTCGGAAGAATAAAAATGACAAATGGTAATTTGGAAGAATAAAAATGATGAAAAATAGTAATTCGGAAGGATAAAAATTATGAAAAATAGTATGTAATTCGAAAAAATAAAAAATGTGGCAAAGAGTAATTCGGAAAAATAAAAATTATGACATATGGTAATTCGGAAAAATAAAAATTAGAGTAAATAGTAATTCGGATGAATAAAAAGTATGACAAACGGTAATTCGGAAGAATACAAATTAGAACCAATGGTAATTTGGAAAAATAAAAATTACGGCCAATGGTAATGCGGAAGAATAAAAATGAAAATGGTAATTCGGAAAAATAAAAAGTGTGGCGAAGAGTAATTCGGAAAAATAAAAATTATGACATATGGTAATTCGGAAAAATAAAAATTATAGTAAATAGTAATTCGGATGAATAAAAAGTATGACAAACGGTAATTCGGAAGAATACAAATTAGAACCAATGATAATTTGGAAAAATAAAAATTACGGTCAATGGTAATGCGGAGGAATAAAAATTATCACAAATGGTAATTCGGAAGAATAGGAATTATAGAAAACAGTAATTCGGAAGAATAAGAATTGTAGCAGACAGTTATTCGAGAAAATGAAAATTAAGGTGCATGGTAATTCGGAAAAATGAAATTTAGGTGCATTTAGAATTAGGATAAATAAAAATTATATTAAATTCTTTTTCGGTCAAACGAATTTAGGTAAAATAATCGATAGGGAAAATAGAATTTGGGGAATATTCATGCGTCCCCCTTTAACCCTTTTGAGACAGGTGGGAACTTTTGGGACCATAATTATACCATAATTTCTGGGGCCAGATTCGAATTCAGATTCGAACCTCAAAAACCTTAATGATGTTCTCTTGATGTTGTATTCCTTTTACAAAGCCCCCGCCTTGAAAGGTTAAACTACTTGAATTACAACATTACAACCATTACATATCACAACATCGAAATTACATATAAGTCTTCGCAATTAAAAACAGCGAATTGGAAAACTTATGTTTAAAATTTAAATGAAATTCGAAATGCAGTCATGAATACACTGAGAAGGAGTAAATGGTCTTTATTATCCAGAATTACGAGCAGACGGAAACTCATAAACAGGAAAACTGAAATTAAGGGAGGAAGGTTGAGAGCAGAAAGTTGCAAAGGAAGAACAATGGACGACCCACATACGACGAGAAATAATAATAGCGGTAAAGTAATAAGAGATAATGGTCTTCGTTATCATTGCGTAGAACATGCCGAAGGGAGGAAAGGGGAAATTACGAGGAAGAGAGAAAGAGAGAAAAAGAGACATAATCGAGTCGTCGAGAGAGCGAGGCCAACGGGTCCAGCAATGCCTGTTTCGCGGTCATTGGTATTTCGGTACCTCGTTCGCGATCTCTCGCTTCTTTTCTGCTGCATTTACTTCTTCTCTTTTTTGTTTCTTCTCTCAGTCTCTCCTCTTCGGTCACCTCACTCGTCTTTTTGGAACCAACTTAGTTACACCGTGACGATGCGCCAGTCGACCGTGAGAAGACTATCTTGCCACTATCTCTACTCGGATGGACAAGCATACCATCTCTCGTAATTCTTGACACCTCTGTACAGCACTGATCGCTTTTGTTACAATTTTTCCGGAAGTTGATGTCTCAATTTACGAATATCAGAGGTTCTCAAAAGTTAGCAGGAATAATTTATTGCAAGTCATTTTGTTCGTGAAAGAACTTTTTATTTTCACGCCAACATCTCTAATTTGAGTCTTCCAATTTTCATTTTCCTTCATCCCACGCTTTTTCTCTTTCGCTACTTAATATACACGATAATGTCTCACTCCCACGCTTCACATCTTGTCTATCCGTTTCAATCTCTTATCCCTCTCTCGGGCTTTTTCACTCATTCTGTCTCTCTCCATTCGCCAAGTTTTCGCTCTGTTTAGAACCATTGGGTATATATTTAGCGACATTTGTGGAGCGGATGCTAACGTTGGCAAGACTCCAGCGAGCACCGGATTGCATACAGAGAAATCTCCCTTTCTCTCTCTATCTCCTCATGCAATTCTCTCGTTCTCTCTCTCTTATTCTCTCTGCCCTTCGTACTGAGATCGCGTGTAAACGCGTGTCCTGCTACTCTTTTGTGGTGTGCAAGCCTGTATTTCCTGGCATTTATGCCGTCCATTTACAATGATATTACTTCGAAAATATCTACATAATCATAATTATAATATAATTTGATTATCAACAATATTATATCATTCATGTCGACTTCTTCCTCATTCATTATTTATATTTATTTTTCTGATGCTTCACGTTGCTTTTCCTTTTTTTTTTATCTGTGGTAATAAAGTTTGAATATTTTCAAAGTTCAATATTTTCAATATTTTTCAATATCTTTCAATATTTTCAAGTTCAAATTTTTTCTTCAATATCTTAATATCAATATCTCAATAAAAAATGGCAAAAGTGAAAAACTAATTTTAATAATAGCGATAATACAAATTCATCTTTTACCATTATTTGAAAGGAATCCAGTTTAAAGTAATCGAAAATGAATGTTTTCTCTGGGAAAATGTATGCAACTCTCCAGAGAATTTTTAAGTTTTCATCGTATGAAATGGAGGAACATCGTTGCGTGCAAGGAAATACATCGGATGATCCAATGGATTTTCTTGGGAGGAAGAACCGTGCTCCAGTTCTCGTCTTGAATAAACTATTAATATCACGACCCATCGTGCAAATCAGGCTGGACATAAAGTACGTCAGGAATAGCGGACTCCCGCTTTCTCCGTTTCTCCATTTCTTCTCTCAGTAAACCAGAAGAAACTATTTTCCGATCTCACAAACTGCAAATAAACTCCTGCAATGCTGCAGTTGAAATATCTCAGGCATTTTATCTGTTACATAAATATAATTTATCAACATAATTTCTAAACGACAAAGACTAAAAAAGATTGAGACCTTGTAAACATTTAGACAATTATTCTGCATTCCTTTACTGTTTTTCTGTCCCTCTCCAGAAGTCGTTAAAGTCTAGCTCTGGAAGTAGAACTAAATGCTCGTAAAGCGTAAACTCACTGAACAGAGGAGAAAAAGAAAAATTCATTAGTCACTGGAAACAGTTTCAATTTATCAGCAAGTTCAATTTATCAAATGACGATAATTTTATGAGCAACATTCCTCTTTTTTAAAACTTCCGATTTCTGAAATTACATATAACCTTGTGATTTATAGCTGTAAATTTAAGGGGTCTGACCACATTGTCCGCTCGAAAAATAGGGTTATTGTAAAAAAATCTGTAAACTCGAAAATATGAAATGGAATTTATAAGAGACGTTCATGAAGCCATGAACTTTGATGATTTTTTTTAATGACCGTAAGGTTTCTAGGTATAACGAGCCGGTGCAGAAAATTCACTTTGACCAAACAAAAATTTTTTATTTAACAACAAAATAAACAATATCTTTTTCTTAACTTTTCAGATGTATGTACCTTGTTTTAAGATCTTCAATTTGACCAAAGAAGAGCTTAAGTCAGTGCAATAACTATCTAGCAATTATTTCCAGTTGGTTAGAGTAAGAAAAAAATTGTTTATAATGTTTTAAACAAACAAACGTCATTTTCTCGTGATTCGCAATGATAAGTTGTTTGAAATTCATAGCTTTTATATGAAATATAAGAGAAATTAATGCCTAATTGCGATTAGTTAAGAATAGCTGCTGTTTGACAATTATTTAAACGATTTTTATAAACAAATACACAGTTTTCGTATGTCACAATGAATAAGCTCAATTTTTTTGCAGAATCAACTAGAAATGTCTTGCCAAAGTCTCCTTGATGTAATTTTTTCAAATTAATAACAACTGTTAATTATTTAAACATTATTTATAAACAAATTCAGATTTTCAACATTATTTCACGAAGAAGTCCAATTTTTCTGCGGAACCAACTAAAAACGTATTGCCAGTGACTCCAAGCTGTAATTCTGTTCAAATTGATAACAAATATTAATTATTTACACAATTTTTATAAATAAATGCACATTTTGGCCATTTTTCCAAGAATAAGCTTCATTTTCTTAGCGAAATCAACTAAACATGTATTGCCAATGACTCCTTGCTATCATACTTTGCCAATGGACAAGAACAGTTAATTATTTAAACAATTTTTGTAAACAAATGTACATTTAGGCCACTTTTGCATGAATAGGCTTATTTTTTCGAGGAATAAACTAAAAATGTTTTACCAATGACTCCTTCTTGTAATATTTGTCCAATTAACAAGAACTGTTGACTACTTAAACAATATTTATAAACAAATTCCAGTTTAACCATTTTTCCATGATAAATATTAATTTTTTTGCGGAATCAACAAGAAATGTTTTGCCAATTATTCCTTTTTGTCATATTTTTCTAATTAAGAAGAATTGTTGATTATTTAAACAATATTTATAAACAAATTCACAATTTGACCATTTTTGCATGATAAATATTAATTTTTGTTACGGAATGAATGAACTAATAAACCAAGGTCAAAACATATGTAATGACCTTGGTTTTTAAATTCATTCCGCAAAAGAAATTAACATTAATCGTGGAAAAATGGCCAAGCTGTGAATTTGTTTATAAATATTGTTTAAATAATCAACAGTTCTTATAAATTGGACAAATATTACAAGGAGTCATTAGTAAGACATTTCTAATTTACAAAAAAAATAAGCCTATTCTTGCAAAAGTGGCCAAAATGTACATTTGTTTATATAAATTGTTTAAATAATTAACTTTTCTTGTCCATTGGCAAAGTATCATAGCAAAGAGTCATTGGCAATATATTTATAATTGATTTCGCTAAGAAATATTCTCGAATAAAAGGTCAAAATGTGCATTTATTATAAAACAATTATTTAAATAATTAATATTTTTCATCAATTTGAACAAAATAACAGCTAGCAGTCACTGGCAATACATTTTTAGTTTGTTTCGCAAAAAATTTGGCTTATTCGTGGAATAATGTTGAAAATATGAATTTGTTTAGAAATACTGTTTAAATAATTGACACTTGTTGTTAGTTTGAAAAAAATGACAGCAAAGAGTTTTTGGCAAGACTTTTTTGGTTGATTCTGCCAAAAAAATTGAACCTATTCATTGAGACATACGAAAACTGTGTATTTGTTTATAAAAGTTGTTTAAATAATTGTCAAACAGCCGCTATTTTTAAGTAATCGCAATTAGGCATTCATTTCTCTCATATTTTATATAAAAACTATGAATTTCAAACAACTAATCATTGCGAATCACGAGAAAATGGCTTTTGTTCATTAATTTGTTTAAAACATTATAAACAATTTTTCACAAAAAGTGCTTTTGACAACACTATGTACCCGTCCGATTGCCTTGAAATTTAGACACAATACTTTTTAAGATAGATTATCTAAAACCTAGCGTACGATTTTTGCGATGGGTTGATTAATTTTTTATTAATTTTTTTCTTTTAAGGCCAATTTTTAATTTCTTGTTTTTGCAAAATTTTATGTAAACAATAAAAGTAGAAAAACTGTTGTTTTTAGAAAAATCATTATTTTAATTCGGAAAAAATGATTTGTGTAAACTGAATATCAAGTAAAATTAATGCATTTGCAATTAAAATACGTAAATAATCGATTTGTTGAGTAATTTAATTGTTATAAACAAATTTTATAAACAATTACTCTAATGTGCCATTTTAGCACGGGGAAAATTTTTCTTCTCTATAATTGCTGAAATTTATTACAAAAGTGTCCTCTAGGAACAAAATATGGACAAAAATTGAGAATTGTTATTGTTGTAAACAAATTTTATAAACTTATTTGTCATTTTCAAATAGCAAAAGAGTATTTTCTCGCTCAAAATTCCTGACATTTGTCATGAAAGAGTCAGCTAGTAACAAAACATTGTCAAAAATAAAGAATTGTTATTGTTACAAGGAGATTTTTTAAACAAATCCTCGAAATTGACATTTTCAAACAGAAAAAAAGTATTTTATGGCTTAAAATTTTTAAGATTTTTTAAAAATTAAGAATTGTTATTGTTATAAACAAATTTTATAAATAAATCCTTAAATTTTACATTGTCAAGCAGAAAAAAGTATTATCTGGCTTAAAATTACTACAGTTCGTTATGAAAGTGTCAGCTGGTAACAAAACATTGACAGAAATTAAGAGTTTTAATTGTCATAAACAAATTCATAAATAAACGTTTAATATCTATACAGTTCTAAGGTCAGCATATTCTTCTCTGATCAATCCTGATTGAAATATTTCTGATTTATTTTCAACTACAAAAATGAATCGATAATAAAATACTTTCTTCCCTAATAAAAACTGCATTTGTTCGTGATATTTTTTATAAAAATTTTTTTGTCATTAAACAAAGTAGATCGTAATAGATATCAAAAATAAAGAATGCTTTCATAACGAACTGCAATCATTTTAGCCAGGAAATACTTTTTTTCTGATTGAAAATGTCAAATTTGAGTATTTGTTTATAAAATTTGTTCATAACAGTAAAGATTCTTTATTTCTGACAATTTTTTGTAACCAGCTGACACTTTCATAACAAATCTCGGTAATATTAAGCGAGAAAATACTTTTCTTCTACTTGAAAATGACAAATTCGAGTATATGTTTATAAAATTTGTTTATAACAATAACAATTCTTAATTTTTGTCAATGTTTTGTTTCTAGATGTCACTTTCGTAATAAATTTCAGCAATTATAATAAAAAAAAAATACTTTTCCCGTGTTAAAATGGCACTATGTGTCTAAAAATTAATAAATTCCATTTCATATTTTCGAGTTTACAGATTTTTTTAGAATAAGCCTATTTTTCGAGCGGTCAGGATGGTCAGACCCCTTAACAACAGCTGGCAACGTTTTTTTTTATGGCTGACAAGATAGATTAAAAAAAGTTTCGTAGGTCGTGATTCAGGTGGGGTCTCAGCTTTTATCAAGTATTTCGTCCCTCCTTTTGCATTCCATTCGCGCCGACTTCACGCAAATCGAGTCAATTATCGCCTTGATGCGTTCCCCGAGAGATCGAGATTAAGATCGATGTCTGCCGTCGTTTTCGAGAGATTCCGCGTTCAATCGACCCTTCGTGTGTCGTCACATTCCGGATTTCTCTCTCGAGAAAATGAATGAGTGGAATTTTTAAAGATTTAAGTTTCGATGATCTTGAATTCCTCGAAACCCTTTAAGGATTGCTTCAAAGTTGAAAATACTTTTATTGTTCGAAGATATTTTTATTGTAACTCTTCCAAATTGAGAAATCATTTCAACATCAATGCATTGAGGTGAGAAAGATTTTATTTGGAATTTATAAATAAAATTGTTTGAAATTAAATTTACAAGTTACAAACTTAAACAATCTTACGCTTATTCGTTTATTTTTCTCTAAAACTGAAAGTTTCTAATACAAGAATGCTTAAACTTGTGTCTTCACTGTGACTTGCAAACTTTCTACGATCATCGGCAATTACTGCAATAATTCCAGCAAAATACAAATTATTTACTGTGTACCTACAGTGACGGCCGTTTTGCTTACGTAAGGCGGCAAAAGCCGCGCATCAGGTTCGCCTGCCAATGCGGAATTTAACATCGAAATGTTAATAGATTCCTCGCATGTACAGAGTGTCTCGTTAAAATGGAATTGACGTTTCAACCAAATCATGAGAAAAACTGTTCAATAATATTGTAAGGTTTATTAATACCTCTCGTATGTCGTGATGAGTGTCTAGACAATAGACTCATGTCATCATTCGTATACCTAGAGGTTAGTTAAATAATTATTAATCATCCATAAATGAATCATAAAATAATTCTAAACACTAATTATATTTAACAAAATGTTTCCTTCAAATGCTAAAAAGTTAAAACCGTAATATTAGAATCTCGGTTATTATTTTTATTATCCAAATTTTTGTTTCTAATATTTTCGTTACTAACAATTGAATACTAACACAAAAAAAAAGTTAAAACCGTAATATTAGAATCTCGGTTATTATTTTTATTATCCAAATTTTTGTTTCTAATATTTTCGTTA
>JBAGKK010211951.1:0-22178 GCA_037177015.1 Euceroptres primus | reverse complement strand
TGTGATTATCTGTCATATATAGAGTGTTACTAATCTACCATATTCGATATATAACCTTCATTAGACCAGTGACTGTATAATTTAAGTAATACTGCATTATCTGTTCCTTAGAGGGCTACTTAGCCCTAGGGACTTTATAAATAAATACAAATATTCACTCTTGCCTTCTTTTCAATCATTTAGATTGAATAATAAAGAATACTAGAATAATAGAGACTAAAATACTAGAATAATAAAGAATTGAATAATAATAAAGAAAACTAATAACTAGTAAAATAAAAGAACTAATGAAACTAATAAAGAAAACAGATGCTGTTATAAAAAAGAAATCAGAAATTACTTATATACTCAAGAAAAAAAACAAGTCTAAATTAATACCTATAGGCACTGTAGGGTGTTTCAGCAAAAAATGTTACAATTCAGTTGTTCCGAGAAGTTCTTCTCTAACATTGATCCCTTTCATGGATTAGCTTCCAACCCCAAACGACAACTTAGTGCTCGAAACGGGATTTTAATATAAAAGATTGTAAGCCCAAGTCTTTCATCGACAAGATAATAAAGGATCGAATTGAAACAGTGAAGGTCGTTAATAATGATTAGGGGACAAGAACACAAAACACGATAAGTATAAAGAAAGATAAACTCAAAGTCGAAAAGTTGTCCTTGCGTAACAAAATGGAAAATATAAAAGAAAAATTTTCACTCGTGTCACGTACAAAGGACTATTATGGAAGATGAAAGCTCTTCTCTAGAATGTCACTATGTGCCAAAATAATTAAATGGACTTAATTTATTATATATTACTTTATTAATATTATATATTCCTTGGAAAACTTCATTACACTGTAAAAATAATTAAATGGACGAAATATATTATACATTACATATATTATACATTATTTGAGAAAATTCATTACAAGATTTAAAAAATGTGTTATGTTTGAAAACACTTTAATGTGTTAATTATATTATAAATTATGTTGATCTCCAGTGTATAAAATTCGGAAGCCCGCTAAATGATGCTATTGATTTTGATGATGAGCATAAACCATGCGTACCTAATCGATAGGGTAATCTTCTAATCTGCGTTGAGAGCAGATTTGAATTCTAAGCCGCATGATAGCAACTCCAACGTAAAATCATCTTAGGTTTATGGGTAATTACATTTTTGATCCTTTGGAAAATAATTTATTGATAAAAGCTATGAATATGAATGAATTTTAAAAATACTAAAAAATATAAGAATTATAAAAAGCTCTGTATTTATAATAAGTAACAAAATTGTTTAGGATTACGTGAAAGTAATTTTTATGCAAGTATATATTAAAAAAGTGTTAGTTGTAATTTCCTTTTGAAAAACTCTGAAGACGTTGTAAGGTTGCTGAATACGATGATATTGATATTATCAAGTATATCAAGTATATTCTACCGTTTGTAGAATATCAAGTAGAATACTTGATATTCTACAAATGGCGATAAACCTAATTTTCTTCAGAGAGACAATTTTGTTATTATTATGTAACAATCACATAAAAAATTATTGACTCTACTAGACGTGATGCGATACTTGAATGTGCAATGACTTTTGCACATATCCGTAATAATATCAGTAAACCATAGGTATTGCCATTTTGCTATATGAACTTTCTTCTCACATAAAATTTTTTTATATCTTGATTTCAGTACATACTTCAGATAAAAATTAGTATCATTATTTTTTCATTTTTTTATTTGGAAATTTATAAATGCAGAAAATCTTTTTCCAAAGTTGGAAATTTTACTCATTTTTGCCTCATTTCACTCAATATTTAATTACCATAATTTGTTATGCGATTCTTTGGACCTATGTGAAGGAATTTTAATTTAAAAATTAAATGTCGTGGAGGATCTTAGAAGCAGTAATTGAGAGGTGAGGGACCATAGAATACTGAGCTAGGAACGCAAGAGACAAGATGGATGTAGTTAATAACGGAGTCTGAATTAAGGAACGAATTAAAATCTGCATATTTAATCACGCGTGAAACACTATAAACTTTAATTTTAACCGTAATTCGTAGTTTTCAGCTAGAAAAAAATTATATGTCGTGATTCCAAAATTTGCAAATTAGTTTCATACTTGTTTCATAGAATATACTATGCAATTTTAAAGTTCACCAAACTCATAAACTGGTCTTCAGCGCAACTAAATTTTTTTAATAAAGTTGGACTTTGGATAAAGATAATCATTAATTAAACTAAGTCAACAACTCGAACTTTTATCGTTCAAGTATACAGAAACAACAAGTATAAATACAAAAACCATAATTATGTAATAATTACATCTCTACTGTGAATAACCCAATGCTTACTAAAGCTCTCAGCGTTCAACGCAGGTAGTCAATTTACCGGTAATTCAAAAGAGAATAATTGAGTGAGGTCAACTCAATCGATTCATACAGGTACTGACTGTTCTTTTCGGTTTGACCTACATTAAGGTTACTGCAAACATATGTATCGTTTATAAGGTTTTATCGTTCATGCTTCAATTTTTAATTACTCTTCCATGTTTAATAAAAAAACAGAAATGCATAACGAACTTTATCAAATGCAAAATAGTTACGTTCTCACTTTATTCTGGCCCAGTGCAACGATTAAAACGTCGAAATTGTGACGAAAAGAATTTCAAGCTCTTTAATTGGACTCGCAACTCAAAAACTTTCATTAGGAAAACTTGAAAACGTTTGACAGTCTTACTTACTTAATAGTTAGTTTAAAAAAAGTATTGTATTCTTTCTCTATTTTTTAAATATATATTCTTTATTTTTATTTTACTTTGTAAAATGCCAATAAATGGTAGAATAATCAAATGTAAACACTGAGTTTCAGTGTAATAACTGTGTTGAGTACCCAAATTCAAGAGATATATATTAAATTTATAGCACGTAACAATACGTAACATGTGCAGAAAAGTACTTTGGTTGTCCCTGGTTTTTCAAGCACGAATCGCGAATCACGTTTTCGCAATGGTCCAAATGTCCAAGTTGTCGTATACACAGGGTAATCACAATGAGGCTTACTAAAAAGTATACAACTTCATATTGAATTTAAAAAAACCGTTAAGCTTGAACCAGAAATATGAACCAGCCTGGAAAATTTAAAAAGATGAGCGAGAAATACTTTCTTCACTGAAAATGGTTTTCTAAATTATTTTAAAAGTTATGTACACATATTATGAAATAATGGCTTATTATCCGATTGAGTGAAAATTATATTTTTATTTACTCACGTTTTATTACTTTCAATACACAATTTAGCGCGAGGTTAAACTAAACTTTGCAGTCTACAGTTGCTCCTGGGAAATACTAGGGTGAATGAGATAAAAGGGAGATAAGTTGAAAAAAGAGGATGTTCAGTATAAGAAAGAAAGTAAGGAAAACAATGATCATTCATTGTGAGAACCTGTCTGAGAAGTAAATTATCTTTACTGAATTTCACACTAAATTGTCAAGTTTCCTCCATTTCCCTGGTGACCCTCACAAATGTCGTTCGAAAAGACATGATACACTATAAGTATTAAAAAAACATTGGAAAATACGTGAGTGTAAGTGTCCTTATTTCTCGAGGGACAATCATTCACTCTCGAGTAAACAAAGTTTAGTAATAATAGAAACCAGAATCCAATATGCTGCAAAAAATTGTACATTTCTAATTAAAAATCACACTTCCTGAAAAATTTGATTTCTGATTAACTTTTTTTCCATTAAATGTTTTCGGTTTTCATTACAAGATTCAACTTTAAAAAGTTGAATTCAACCTTCATTACTAATTTGCAAAGTTTCTGATTAACCGAAATTTCTCCGTAGGATTCACAGACGGATATTCAAATCCATTTCATTCAACTTTTTTTTGAACTTAAAAGGCTTAAAGTAACGAAAATTCACGAGCTAAGAGACTTCCATGGCCCTCTTCTTTCCACCCTTGGTTAATTATCCAATTATCTAAGCTTCACTGTATAATCTCATGCGTGGATGGAAAGTGAATTATTCTACGTGAAATTTCGAGAGGATGCTCGTTCTCTTGCAATTATGTACATTTAATTACTATCCTCCGGGAGTTCCGTGTAACTACTCTCGACACGTTAGGTATTATTGCAGGCTATCATTTCTGATTTGATATCAGGATTGTCTATTATTCTTCAACTTCGACATTTACTGCATTAGATTTCACATTCGATATTCCCTCAATCATAATTACGGTATTAAATCAAAAGTGTTTTCGCGTAATTAATTCAAATAATTTAAAAATATTTATTATACTTTTAAATTATTCCGTTGACGAATTTTATCAAAATTCGCGGTAGCGAATCGCCATTAAGTAAAAAAATATTAGGGATGCATATCGAGCGAACGATACGATAAACAGCCGATCCGATCAATCTGCTCGGTCCATCTGTGCGAACTTCTCGCCTAGAAAATGATTACGTACATGATAATAATTTTTTAATTTCAAACTCACGAATGAATAAAACTTAAAAAAAATATGTGGAATTACTAGAATTTTTATTTCCGAATCTTCAAAGGTTAATTTATTCCGTCTGGGGGTTATAGTGACAGGAAATTTGTATACTCGCGGGAAATGTCAACTTTCAAACCGAGTTCGATCGGAAAATAACAAAAGAAAGAACGATTGATCACGAAGGTGCAGCGACAATTATCGGCTCGACATGCATCACTCGAAAATATGCTACTGAGAATTTTTATCTCGAATAATCATAGATAATCAAAGTTTTTTGGATCGTTGCCTTAATTCTTTACCGATTTTGATAAAACCTAAATGCCAACTGATCGTACGAAAAAAAAAGTTTTACCTCATTTAAATTCCGCAGTTTCTAAATTGTAAGACTTTCACTAATGGAAACTGTAAAAAATTAGGATTTCAGATCTTTGCTTACTGCTAGAGACTATTCTATCTGACCGATTTGCATAAAAATTGGATGGTACGTGTAAAACATCATATTCTTCATTATTTTTCAATGATTTTTTGATAACTTTATTATTTTAAAAGATATTTGACCGAATCTATTTTAACTCATGCAGACCGATGGATGACCTGTTCAGAATTGACTTGCCAATGAAATATGTTTTTGTTCGTGAAAAATAATACCTAATGTTTCCGTTTATCACATTTTTTTCACTCTTGCGAAGTCCACGAAGTAAACTAAAAAATAATAAAAAATGATAAAGTTATTTTGATTTTTGGGAAAAACGAAAAATAAATTTTTCACAAAAACCCCACCTTTTTCCCCCTGAAATTCTGAGGAATAATAGGTACCAATGTAGTCTACTTACCATAAATTTCCCATTTGGTATTTTTTTTTGTTCTTCCGGAGGGAAAAGTTATTCTATATTTTTAATTCAAACCCTTGCCAATTTGGAAATTTTTGAGATTTTAAGGTTTTCCTTATTTTTGCTTATCACTCTTTTATACTTTTACTCTTTTTACACTTTTACACTTATCACTCTTTTACAGTTTTTTACACTTCTCCGAAACCGACGAGAGAAACAAAGAAATCATAAAAACCGGTAAAGCTATATCATTTTTTTAAAAATAAAACACGAGATTTTCTTCAAATAAGGAAAGAATAAAAACTGGTAAAGCTATTTTGATTTTCGAGCGTGTTGGGTAAAAATATAGTCTACCTACCATAAATTTTAAAACTGGATTGTACTTATATTTCAAGAAAAAAATTCTATTTTCCTTAATGTTCTCGCATTTATTGTATTCTAGAAAAAATAGAATTTTCTTCTCTTGAAATACAAATACAATCCAGTTCTGAAATTTATTGCAGGTAGTCTATATTACCCCCCAACACATCTGAAAATTCCAGCGCAAAAAAAGGTAACTGTTTGAAGAAAATTTCGTGTTTTTTTTTTAAATCAAAATAGCTTTACCAGTTTTTATTCTTTCTTTATTTTTCTCATCGGTCTCGAAATATTGCAAAAAACTTGATAAACTGAAACAAGAAAAACTTTAAAATATAAAAAATTGTCAAAATGGCAAGGTTTTGAAGCAAAAATATAAAATAATTTTTTTCTCCCGTAAAACAAAAAAATACCGAATGGGAAATTTATGGTAAGTAGACTATATTACTACCTATTATTCCTAAAAATTTCAAGAAAACAAAGGTGGTGCTTTTGAGAAAATTTTTTTCTCGTTTTCTCCAAAAAATGAAATAACTTTACCATTTTTTATTATTTTTTAATTTTCTTCATGGATTTCGAAAGAGTGAGAGGAATATGATAAACTGGAACAAGAAAAACCTTAATATCTAAAAAATTGCAATGTTTTTAAAGTAAGATTTGCAAAGAACTAATTTTTCCCTTAAAAGTTATAAATATTCATAAAAATGTAAATTTATCGCTATTTTAATTTTAAAAAATACGTGTCCCCTTATTTTTCATGTATAAAAACATATTTCATTGGCAAGCCAATTCTGAACAAGTCAGCAGCCGGCCTGCATGATTTGAAATAGATTCGGTCATTTACGATTTTATATAAATGAAAATGAACATAATGTGACGTTCCGCGAGGAAAGGGACCTTAGGGTTAAGAAATCGATTTTCATTTTTTTGATGCTATCGATTATTTTTGAATCGCTCTTTTATATTAAAAAGGAATTAAATTTCTATCTGCAAAATTGGAATTGTTATTAAGCTGCAAAGTGAAGCGTGAATCGCCTGTTTCAACGTTTGCGGATGACCATACCGTCTCTTCAGCCGCTTCTACTGAAAAATTTGCCTGCTAACCCTAAGGTCCCTTTCCTTGCGGAACGTCACATTATTCAAAAATCTTTAAAAATGAATCAAGAATATGATGTTGCAAATATACCGCTCAATCTTCATGCAAATTGGTCAGATATATTTGGCTGTAAAGGTGAGTGAAGATTTGAAATTTTCAATTTTTATGACTCATAATAAATAATCTGCTGATACGAATGACTTTTAACTCACAGAATAAATTAATGATATCGGCATTCACAAGTAATTCACAGGAATTTTTAATCCGTCAAATAATTTCAGAAATTTTGCATGAAAGTTGGATGGTATATCTCGAACATCATATTCTTGATTAATTTTGAAGGATTTTTAAATATATTCATTATTTAGAAAGATGTTTACAATTTTATAAAAAATTTAAAAAAAATTGACAAAATAATCAATTTCTCTGTAAAGAATGAATATATTGAAAAATCCTTAAAAACGAATCAAGAATATGATGTTGCAAATATACTTTCCAATTTTCATGCAAATTGGTTCCATAAATTTAACTCTAGAAGTGAGGAAAGATTGAAAATTATATTTTTTCAATTTTGATGACTTCAATTATTATTAAAAGATACAAAAAATTGTGATATCCTAATAAAAACATGGCATATGCAAAAAGTTGACCAAGTTAAAAAAAATTTGTAAGATGAAAAATAGTTAGCCAAGTGAAATGTACAACTTTTTCTAGGACATTTGATACGTGTAAATGTCACCAATTACCGACCGTTCATTTTTTTCCACCTGTTTATATCAAGGAAATGCATTTATCGCTCTGAATGTTGGGAAATAGTAAAGAATATATTGAGACATCGATGTCCATTGCATTTCAGATTTTAGTTTGCAAAAAAATGTTGTCAAAAATCATTTTTAAAAAAAATAAAATCTGAAAAGCACTGGTCATGAGTGCCTCAATATATGCTTTATCACTTCCCAAAATTACAGCGCGATAAGTGCATTTCCCTAATTATAAACAGGTGGAAAAAAATAAATCGACGGTCGGTAATGTGTGACGTATACGCGTATCAAATTCCGTTAAAATAAAGAAAAATTATAAAATAAAATCTCTTAACCCTTAATTCTAGACAATAACACCTCTTTTTTCGAACAAGATCGTCACACTGGGTCACTATGACCCGAGTCAATTTTTTATGAGCTGCAGTTTAAAAACTAACAGTTTTATTGAATCAAAAAAAACTTAAAACTTAAAAAAACTTAAAAAAACTTAAAAACTTAAAAAAAACTTAAACTTAATCCCAGGTTTTTAGGATTAAGTTTAAACATTGTAGACTGTATTTTCATTAAGATAAAATAACAATTAAAGTTGCATTATGTATAAAAAAAATTTGAAAAAGTCAAATTTTTCAACAAAATTTTTTTCACGAGAACCATTTTAAATTATTATTTCTTTAATTCTCTTAGCTAGAAATGTAGGATGAGATAGTTTCAGATGAAAAAAACTTTTAGGGTCAAACTGACCCAGTGTGACTGTCTAGGGTTAAAGGACAGTTGGGGTCACTGTGACCCCACGGAAGTATTTTCTTTCATAATAAAAATTTTAACCATAAGTATTATGCACATTAATAAGCAAAATCAATACGATTCATCTACCTAATTTTTCACGAAAATCACCGCATCCATACTCGAAAATAAATACCTCTTTTTTTAATTCTCCACATCAAACTAATTTTTTATGCAAAGTGTGGCATCTGTAGAGTGCATGCCAGAAACTTTTATTACGAAATACCCAAAATTAATGAATTTAAGAATCTTATTGTAAAAAATTCGATTTTCTACGTTTCTTTTTTCAAGTATTTTTTTCGGATAGTTAAATTATCACTGAGGCTTTGGAAATATTTTATTCCTATTTTGTATTGCTTCAACATCACTCATGATTTTCTTCAGCCAAAAATATCGTTTACTTTTGATCTGACAACTATTGTAAGTCGGTTAATTTTTTTATTTATTTTCAATATATTTATTGAAATTAAATTTGTTTCCTTCTATTAAGAGATTTTATTTTATAATTATTCTTTATTTTAAAAAAGTCGTATATTTCACTTGGCAAACTATTTTTTATCTCACGAATTGTCATGTGCGAATTTTTTTTAACTTGGCCAATTAATTATTCAAAAATATTTGTGTTCCGAGACCAGTGAACATGGAAGAAATTCTGTGAAATCAACTTGTCCACTTTAACAATAAAAACGATTCAGAAATTCCATGATTAGTTCTGGATATAAAGTTTTTGCTTCGAACCTCACATTGAGAATTACTTTTTCTCGAGAAAAAGCTCTATTTAGGGAAATTGAACCATCTGTGGTTTCAATAAAACATTGCTGGCTGCCGAGATTTTCACTGATGGCATTGTTAGCTTCATATCACAAGTGGCAAAAATTGCACGTGTTAGAAACAAGTATTATTAACCTTGTTCCTCATTTGATCCCTACAAAATATATAGGTTATTTTTATCAGATACTACAGACTATTTGTCATATTGAAGTTTTTTTTATTATTTGCTTTAATCCTATTGTAGAATATGAAAAACAGAATAGTTTAAAAAATATTTAGTGACATAAAAAAGTTGTTTATTATTTAAAAAGGGTGTTCAAATCTTCGTCAGCAAAATCCACTTCGCTGACGGTACTACGTCACTAATCGATGCATGAGTTTTTAGCTGACGGGTTAACGAACGTTCTTTGATTTATCGACGCTATGTGAACCCGAATTTTACTCACAGAAAGTGCTGCATGCAAGGGCAATGCTTGACTCCAAATATAATCCAGACCTTACATAACTATACACATTACACAAGGTGAACAAAATATAACTTTCCTTTTCCCATTTTTTATGCATGAATTTATGACTGTCAATTAAAAAAATGTATAACAGGATGAAAAACCAGATTGCATTATTGGAGTATTTAGATCATTTTAAAAATTGTATGAAGAATTAATTTTTAATATTATTATACATGTTGGCAGAAACTAATATTTTGTTAATGAACATGAATTTACAAATTCAATTTATTGCAACTTAAACATGCTCACTCTATCAGAAACTGGAAATTTGATGAACCTTTGTATACATTCGATATAATTTAATTATTGGAGAGGCAGTGAGTTCCAAATACGTTAAAGTAGACCTACGAGCCTGATTCCATACGTGATTTGAAATCAGTATAGATGGAATTTATCAAAATTCCTGTAATAATATTTTTAGAATATTCTGTTCAACTTTCGCGCTTCCACAGAAAATTCCTGGGTATCATTTTAATCTGGAGCAGAGTGAGAAATAGGAAAACTGTGACAATAGAATAAATTAATGATCCGTTTCAGAAAAAAGTAATATCGCTGCAGATTAAAATAATATCCCAGATTTACTGTTTCCTTATATAAAGCGTTAAATTTAACACAAAAATCAGTAAAGCCAATTTTCACCATTTTAATTGTATTTAATTTCATGACATCTCTTTCAAAATTTAGATAAAAATTAATTGGATTTTTGAAAATCTTTTTTTTATTTTGATGCATAAAATTCGGTTTGAAATGGAATTCAAAATTTCAGTTACCAGCTTTCTTAATTGCATAAAACCGACAGAACTGCTTAAGTTCGTCCTGGATTGAATTGGTACTGAAAGCAGTAAAATTTTATAAAAGACAATTTCAACGTCAATCATAGCAACTGCCACTTAGTAAAATTTGATTTAAAAATTCATTATTGCGCCTAGACAGAATCGTCAATACATACCGGATAAATGACATGAAAATCTGTTCATATGGATCATCTCTTCATTCAGATGCACATGCTGTGTATTAATGCAAATTATTTTCATTTTGCATCTCTAATATCTGAAATGTTTAACATCAATGATCAATTTTGTATTCCATTAATTTATGAGAAGCCGTTTTCTCTAAATCAATTTATTTCAGTCTATTTCAAAATACCAAAGTGCTATAATAACTATAATAACTATAATAACAAATTTTAACTTGGACTTTTTGATAAATAGTTTTTAATGATATACCTAATTACTCTATTTAGATAGTTATCCATTGAATTTTAACACAGAATTTAAGTCTTCATTTTCATCTAATTCCTGGGAGCTCAATTACATTTAATATGTTTATTTTAATAAATTTAATAAATTCAAGAAAACTAAATTATTCACCAATTTTAGAGTGTAAATACAGGGAAAAAAACAATTAGGTCGGTAGAATCAGTACAAATTTCACAAAATTTGTACATGAAAGAATCATTTCCTGGTACGAACAATGTGAGGTTTTTTTTTATTTACAATTCCTATTATTATTTAGGATCCTAGTGTCAATTACGTGTGGCATACTATCAACGATCTCCGTTAACGAACGATTCAAGTTGTTCATTTCATATTCAGGTCTCATCGGAATACCTGCTATGTAAAATATAGGTAGAAGTGAATACACCTCAGGTTATTTGCTTCTGGATTTTAAGTGAGAAAAATATATATCTGAAACGAATTTAATTTCTCTAAGTGAAAATTACATCATCAACTTCTTTAATTGACAATAAAATTGAAAGCATAGCATATGAAAGTAATTAGTTTTTACAATATATAGAAAATATAGATTCAAGAGTCGAATTGGCAATGTAAAATCAATTTCAGGTAATAATTTATTTCGATCTAACATATGTCACTTTTAAAAAGTTAAAACTTAAAAATAATTTTTGATACTTAAACATACACAGTGAAGGAAATAGCGAACAGAAATTACTGAACTTTAAAGTACCCAAGTTTATCTCAACTACGTCATGAGCAAATTCACTTCATCATCGCTAACCGTCATACTTAAAACTGAAATCGTATTATATACATAGAAACTTTCCCGCAAAAGCACTTTAATTCCTAAAACAAAGGATAATATGATTTGTGTAATAAAGTTTCACAAAGTCTTTTAAAAAATTCTTAACATAGTTTATAAATAGTGTTATAATTACTTCAGGATATTCTTTCCAGGAATAAAATTTCAGTATGTTCTTTTGAGTAAAAAATTAATCTTTGTGTTGAAATACAGAACCATCAAAAAAGAGCCCTTAAAAGTTTTAGAAGAGGAACTGAAACGTTTCACAAAAAAAATAGTTTAAGCCATAATTGTTTATTTAAAAAATATTATTTGAATATTTGGGTTTCTTTCCTTCGTTTTAGACAAAAATCGTAGTTTTCATTCTATTTCAATGGAAAATAGCTCATTTTATTCTTTAAAAGATTCTTTACAGTTTTATTTGGTTAGTTTTTTATTAAAATTTGTTACTTGGCACATTATTTCATTTTTAAGATAATTTTAAATAATTTATAAGATTGTTAATAAGTTTGGATCTTGATTTTGTAAATTAATATAAAGATCTAATTAATTTTTTAGGTTGACTGTACGTCGAGTACATCCTTAAACAAAAACGTAATTTACTTTTAGACCAAAACAAAATATTAGTTCTTCCTCTGAAAAACATATATATGGGATTTGTGGCAACATCCGTGTTTTTTTTACTTGTCCTCGGCAGTCATCTGCTTCAGATTAATTGGCTGCTAATCAAGTTTAGATTAATTGCAGAATGTACAAATTTTAACTGAAAATTGCATATTGAATTCAAATCGAGTTAGAGGAACGATTAAGATGGGTATTGGATATCTTGACGTTGAGAAATCATGAGTGGTAAGGCAGTCGAGTTTTCACACAAACTAGATCAATACAAAGATGAGGGGCGTCTTCTTCATTGCCACATGTGAGTTCGTCGAACTCCCACTTTTGTACAACTTTCTCTGAAAAAAAGAAATTGTTCTTTCAAAGTTTTAGATGAACTTTTTTTGCTCCTCTAATTTTTAATTTTCGATACTAAAGTTGAAGTTGTTTAAAAATAAATAAATTTCACCAAGGCGACTCTAAATTGAATAATATTTCATTTGTGAAAAAACGATCGCTATTTATATCTAATTACTAATTTCTTAGATTTTGAAATGGATCAGTTAAAATGGAAATTAAATATTTACTATTTTTAAATTGCACTTTCATGTTAATAATCTCTGTATTTCTAATGCCTTACATTTGCATTTGTATACAGATTAAATATTTGTCTGTAATAAAAATTGATGCGCAAAAACTAAACATTATTGATTTTTAAAGATGAACCATTTGAAGAAGCTATAGTTACTACACCATTTCTGTCAATAAATTTTTAACCTTATGAATACGAAATGAGTCTACTTTTTCTGCTGATATCGAACCTGCAGAATAAAATATAAGATTTTCCTTTTAGGTTACACGTACGATATTCTTTCGTCAGATACTCATAAGTATTTTAGGAACTTCGATATCTACTGAGTTTGGTGGATTCCAGTTTCCAGTTTTGGTCCCTAAAATGGCTCCAGGAGCTATTTTAGGGACCAAGAATTGAACTATTTATCTTTATATGTATTTTTCCTTAAAAGTTCTAATAAGGAAACAGTTTTAATTAAACCATTTTTGCAGCGTCTTTATTACCGTTTAAATTATTATCGACTTTCTTGTGGTGCAATATTCTATGTGCATTTCGAAGGCAGTAAAAACAGTTAATTGGCCATCTAATTGAAAATATTCTTGTGAAATGTTAAGTCGTAATTGTAAGAGATATAATCCAAGAAAAATATATGCAAATTTACAAAGATTAACAGAGAAAAACATTTAACAAACTATTAGTCATTTTTATTTTGAAATCTTGTTCTGTTTTTTCTCGGGTCTGAATGGTTAATTGCTTGCATAATAAAAATACCGATATCATAACAAATACAGAAATAAAATAGAAAGCTCACATCAACAAGAAAAACACATATTTTCTGGTTAAGGTTGCAATATTTTAAGCGGTGCACATCTGCAGAGTAAAGCGTCTATCATACCCGCTTCTTTTTTATGAACTCGTGTTTCAATGATAAATGAGCCTTGCAAAGTTTTTTACTTCTTATCACACAAGTTTTTTTATTTGCACATTTTCATTATTTATTAACTATTCAAAAATCATTTTGAATTCCAAATTTAGAATTTATACAAATTGCACTTTTTAAAGAACATAACAATAAATGTACTTATCTTTACTTTAATTTATTTTACAACTATTTCTATTCAACTTCTTGCCTTTAGAAAATGGAAAACATTCTCAACACAAGGCGCTGAGTTTTTGTGGTGAGGATACACCTTGCATAAAAAATTTTCAAGATAAAAGGTCACGTGTTCTAATTTGAACGTGTTATGAGTTCTGAGTCTGTGAATTGCAATTTTCTCGCTAGTATTCTCAATTACTGATATCTTGTACTTTCTCAAGTTATAGTTACTTTCGAGCACAAAGTTCTTTGAAAGTTCTGAGACAGTGATGTTGGCGTGTTTCGAAGCTACCTTTCGAAGGATTGACTGTCTAATGTTTCGCCGGAAGTGCCCCAGACAATTATGTGTACATGCTCTCTTGTCTTATGTTGACCGTATAGTGCACTGTGCTGAATTCCATTATATTAGGGAATATCACATGCTTCCTTCTTCCACTAATGGTTCTGAGATTCAGAGGGTTCACTATAATTCCTGAGAGTCAAAAGCCTACCCTGAGGAGTATAGAAATATAATCCCTAGACTTTTAATGTATTATAAAGAAAAATACAGGTGATTTTTACGTTTTAATGTACTATAACTTAGAACTTAAAATGCAAATTGTTTACAATTAAATTCTAATTGTAATTAGAATAAAAAATATCTACGATGCAAAAAATATCTCCAGGTAAAATGTTATCAGTACCAAATAATATTAAAGAATATAAGTTATTTAAAGTGGTAATTAATTATTTAAAGTGTTAATTATTATCTAAGTAAATAAAAAATTAATAAACTAAAGAAAAGAAAAAGAAAAAAATTATTTAAACTTGGTGAGATGTTTTCTGTTTTAAGTAGTAATCTCTCACTAAGATTTAATAATTTTTATCTTTCCTTTTCTTTAGTTTATTAATTTTTCATTTACTCAGATAATAATAACCTATTTAAATAAAATTATATTCTTTAATATTGCTTGGTACTGATAACTTTTTACTTGGCGGAGTTTCTTGCATAGTAAATGTTTTGGTCTGTCTTATTATAGAAAATTCTTTTTTTTTTCAAAAAAATTGAAAAATTTCGCGCAATAATGAATAATTCAAAATTTCCTGAAATATGTGTCGAGAAACTCATCTGACGGACTTCTGTTTAAATTTTGGTGCCAATCGGTTCACTAGTGTAGGCTGTAGGTCTGTCTACTTAATGAAAATCGTGTTTTTCTCATAAAAATGGAAAAATTTCGCAAAATAATTAATTAATAAATCGAAATTTCCTGAAATGTTAATTAAGAAACTTATCTGATAAACTTTTTTAAAAATATTGGTGATTCACTATTGTAGGCTGCAGGTTTGTCTTATTAATGAAAATTCATTTTTTTCCGAAAAAAATTGAAAAATTTAGCAAAATAATAAATAATTCAAAATTTCCTGAAATACGTGTCGAGAAACTCATCTGACAGACTTCTTTTTAAATTTTGGTGCCAATCGGTTTACTGGTGTAAGCTGTAGGTCTGTCTTATTAATGAAAATTCGTGTTTTTTCATAAAAATTTAAAAATTTCGCAAAATAATCAATAAATCAAAATCTCCTGAAATATGTCACGAGAAACTTATCTAATAGACTTCCCTTTAAATTTTGGTGCTAATCAACTTACTAGTGTAGGCTGTTTGTCTAATTAATAAAAATTTGTGTTTTTTTCATAAAAAGTTAAAAATTTGGCAAAATAATTGATAAATCGGAATTTCCTGAAATGTTTAACGAGAAACTTATATGATAATTCTTTGTTTAAATATTCTTTGTTTTAATAATTCTTTGTTTCAATAATAAAAAACAATCTGATAAACTTCTTTTTAAATTTTGGTGCCAATCGGTTCTCTAGAGTAGGTTGTAGATCTGTCTGATTAATAATTTTTCAGTTTTCAGAATCTACTAAATCTGTTTTCAAAATAAGAATAATCTGTATGCACAGAACTTATTTTTAGCGATTTTTTATTGATTTCAAAAAATTTGAAGCAAATCGATGAAGAATTAGCTGATGTGTCCAATACAAGTCCAAAAAACGGCGTTCTTTCGAGAAAATATATTCGCAGTTTTACTTGGGGGCTATTCACTACCGCAAATTTTGATTACTGTTTTTGTGAAATTAATTTTCGAAATATGTTATTCAAACAATATCTGTATTTTCCTTGAATCAATAAATTCTGCTTGGAGCCAAATCTAAAAATAACTTTAACGTTGTTAATTATCAGTACGGATTTAATTAGAAGTATTTTATTCCTACACTTATCGTAATTGAGGGACGAAAATAGGACCGCGTTATCCTAGTAGTATTCAGTGCTCTTGCTTGCATGCTATTAGAGTTAGCTTACAGCTTCTGTGCAATAATGCTAATCATTATGACATTAATTGAGTCTAGAGTATCAGAAACACAAAATTAAATGCCTACTAGCGAGTCACTTTTCCCACTTTTTAAAAAATTTTAGTCACTGGTCTCTAGGGTGGATCGAGAAACACAAAATTTGAAAATTGAAAACGCCTGAGCACTGAGAAGTTTCCTCTTGGGTCCCTCATAACTTGTGTGAAATTTGAAATTAATCGATTAATATCCTGAGGTTGGGTGGAGCCGAAATAAGTTTTAAAAATTTGTTATTTTCAGATTTTTGAAAAAGTCGTTAATGTTACTTTTTTTTTGAAATCCATTTAATAATCCCAATTTTCGTCAATTTTGCTGAATTTTTAGTTTCACTTTATATAGGAGAAAATGTCATTCTTATGGACTCCTTAAAATAAAAAAAAGATCTAGAAGCTCTGCAAATTGTAATAAAATTTTGTTGAGCATCCAGAAACTTTCTAACACTCAAAATCTACGTACAAAAAAATTGGGAAAATTTCAACATTTAAAAAGGCAATATCCTGAATCAAGATCAGGTTATAGTAATTTCAAATGTTGAAGTTTTCCCAATTTTTTTGTAGGTATGGAAATTTTGAATGCCAAAAAGTTTCTGGAGGTTCCAAAAAATTGTATTCTAATTTGCAGAACTTCTAGAACTTTTTTTCATTTTAAGGAGTCCGTAAGAATGAAACTTTCTCCTGAATAAAGTCAAATTAGAAACTTAGAAAAATTTATAAAAATTGGACATATTAAGTGGATTTGGGAAAAAAAGTAACATCAGCGATTTTTTCAAAAATCTGAGAACAACGAATTTTTAAAACTTATTTCGTCTCCGCTCAACCTCAGGATATTAGTCGATTAATTTCAAATTTTACATAAGTTATGAGGGACCCAATAGGAATCTTTTCAGTGCTAAGGCGTATTCAATTTCCAAAATTTGTCTTTTTCGATCCACCCTACTGTTCTCGTTCCTCTTTGAAAATAGAAATAATTTTTTTTCAATTTCGTTCTCCGATGAAACTTATTGTCATGCTGAAATATGACTTTGTCACATTCTGAGGGTTTATGATTCGAAAATCCTCCAAAATCTACAAATGACTCCCGAAATTTTTCAAATCTTTTAGAATCTTCAAAACTTATCTGAAATCTCTAAAAATTCTCCAAAATATTCTGGACTGTTCCAGAATCTTCCGTAACTTTGTAGACTCTTCTGGATTCTTTCATAATCTTTTAGAGTTTTTTGGGTTTTGCTATAATAATCTTATAAAGTCTTTAGGAATATTCTAAAATTCTTTAATATTCTTTAAAATATGCTGCAGTGTTCCAGAATCTTCTAGAATTCTTTTAACCCTTTCGCAAATTTTAAATTCCAGGACTTTTCAAAACTAAAGCCTTCAAATTAATGATTTCCAGAAACTTTGATTTCTCTAAAATCCAAAGCTTTCCAAGTTTATAAACTGTAAATTTTAAATTCCAGGGCTTTAAAAAATTAAATCGTTTAAATTTGATAATTACCAGCATTTAAATCATTCAAAATTGATGAATTAAGGAATTAAAAACCTGAAAATTGAATAGATTTTAAATTCCAGGGATCTTAAAAATTTAAAAGCGTTCAAAATCTTTGTTTCCCAAAATATAAATCGTTAAAACTTTATGCTTTCCAAAATATAAGACAATTTCGATGAATTCTAAAATCTAAAGTCTTCCGATTTTTGTAATATCAAATCTCATAGCTTTTAAAAATTAAAACCTTCAAATTCAATGATTTCCACAAATTAAAATCGTTAAACTTTGATTCCTCGTAAAAACTAAAAACTTCTAAATTTTTAAATTGTAAATTTAAAATCTTCGAGCATTTAAAAATTAAATCGTATTTGATGATTTCTAAATCGTGGAAAATTGATGGATTAAGGAATTAAAAACCTATCCAGCCCCTATCCGGGATCTATCCGAGATTTATCTGGAACCTATGTGGAATTTTAGCAGGGTAATTCGAGAATATTCTGAACTTCAGAAATTCTAGAATGCTTCAGAATTATTTAGAGCCCTCTAAAATTTACAAAATACTCCTATAATTTTGAATAATTCTTCTGAATTGTTTTTAGAATCTTTCTAAAAGTCTATAGACTTTTTGTAAATCTAGAAAAAAAATCTGGAAGTGACTAGAAGATTTTAGAAGTTTATGGCAGAATTCAAAAGACTTTTGAGGATTCTAAAAGATTCTGAAACAGGGTAGAATATTTTTGAAAATTATAATAAATTTTGGGGTATATTTGAAAATTTAAGAAGATTTTAGAAGACTGAAAAATTCTGGATATAAGACTTCAAAAGGTCCTAAAAGATTTTAAAAGGTTCTAAAAAATGCTCGTGGATTGTAGAAGGTTTTGGATTTGGATTTCAGAAGATTTAACGCATCTAAACGTATTTAGAAAATTTAAAATAGGTATTCGAGTTGATTCTAAAAGGTTGTCGAAAGTTACAGAAGATTTCATGAAGAACTTTATAAAATTTTAGAGGGATCCAAGGATTTTGAAAGTCGAGAAATTTGTGGAGTATATTTTAGATTCTAGAGTGGAATCGTCAGATTTTTGAGGATTTTTGTAAGTTTCTGGAGAATTGCAGCAGACTTATTTCAAAAACTTGATTTGTTGATTAAAAATTCATTAATTTTATAATTTTCAGGTAATTCGGAAATCTAACAAAAAACTTGTCGACCACTTTTTAGTTACTTTTGGTCACTTTTTTGAAAAAATGGCCAATTTTTTTCAATCTCGAACGTCGCTGGCAAGCCTGATAGGAGGATATATTATGTGGGTCATTGCCAAAAAAAATTGTAATTTTTAAGTCCTAATCATTTTCTCTATTTCCCGTGTTTAATAAATTTTTATTTTAAAAACCAGAGTAAAATAATCTCTTGATTTATTGTATATAAACATAAAAAAATTTCTTGAACCTGGTGGGTTATTTGAAATGCACATGTTGTACGATGGATTGTGATTGTGAAGTGTGAAAATGGTTTATCGAGAAGGTGACAGGATTAGGATTTAATGAGGTCAAAGAGGCCCTCTTTATGCAGCAGGTACATTATCTTCCACTTACTCTCTAAAGTCATGTCGGAATGACATGACAGAAGCATTGATTAACTTTGCAGGTGCGACAGTCGTAAAGCTTTTAAATTATTTCTGCTTCAAAAATGAAAACCGCTTATGCCGTGATATAAAAACTTACACTTAATTAAACATTCAACTGATATTTGCATTTCTGTTTGCAAACTTTTCGTTCCATATTTTCTTAATACTCTGGGTACCTTAGCTTTCGAGAACTCTTTACATTTAAAGTTTCTATTCGTTAAGAAGAAGTCTTTTGAATACTGTAAATAGGGAATCTCTGAATTAAAAAAATAAAGAGATTCGTTTTCAATTTGTAAAAGTGAATTGCTTTTATGATTCAACAAGTTTCCAAATATGAACGTATTCAATCCATGACTGGTGGTTCACTACTTAGTATTTCAATCTCAACAATCCTCTTTAACCAAGACAATGTTTTACGTCAGTTAATATGTCATTCTTACTGGTCGATTTCCTGAACTCCAGAGAAAACTTTCAAGTACAGAAAGAACGTCTGAATGAGACGAATTTTTCGTTTTACCTTTCTATTCCTGTGTCACTTGAGATCTGAAAGCCTTCTGAAAGAATATTTATCAAAAATGTATTTAAAAATATTAAGATTTATAGTATTTTTTAAAAGCAAACTATGGTCACGAAGTCTCATTGTTAGTCACCAACATAATATTATATGTATATAAATAATATCAGATTTATAGACTGTAACCAGAAAACTTCGACCTCGTTTCTGTTGACGTTCTTGCTCTCTGCGCAATAAATTATTACTTTAATTAACCCCAGTAGGAACGTTTGCTACTCAACGAATCCAGTTTATTTAAATGAATCCCAAAGGAGGATGAGTGGCTAGGGTTGGATGACGAGAACTAATGATTTTACACTTCTACACATACAGTATCTCGTGATATTATTTTTGGTTTGGAAATTTAAATTCAGATTATCGAGTAAACGTGCTAATTAGTATCATAAAACCCGGGATCCGAACGAAAATTTCGTTTCATTTCGTTACTCATAAAAAAATTCTTTTTTACTGAACTTACGTTTACTATCTCAAGATTTGGCCAAAATAAGACGATATTTGGTGTTACATCAATGTCGAAATTATTTTGATTAACTGCCTGTAGCGAAATGGAAAGAAAGTTTCGTTCGGATCCCTGTATAAAACTGAAAATTGTTGATTTATTTCCAATTTTGTCCCAATCTCGCACTGCGAGGCTTGTTTGTAACAACCTTTTGACTTCTTTTCTTGTTTTGTGGTTTCAACATATTAAAACGAAAATTGTCAAGTCTTTGAGTTACCTCATAGCTCCCCATTTGCTGTTTCAATATCCGTCGACATTTTCATTGCGCAGTTCTCTTGATTTCACTCACATTCTCCCTACCTTTCGCGCACCCTTCAGCATTCACTATTGATGTAAGGAAAACTGATTATTGAAGGTTGTAAAAAAAAATTGAAGGGGAAAACGAATGTCTGAGAAACGATACAAAACTGTCAATCGTCAATCCCTCGATTTATTTCGTTATCTTTTTAGGTTTCTACTTCTGTCGTAAACATTATATACATTTATAAACATTCGTAAACATTTACAAAAACTTATACAATATAAACATTGATATGCATTTCATAAAAATTATAAAAATATTTATCTAGCAAATATTTATAGATTTTCTGCTATTATTTTATATTTTACACTTTATTATCACTTGAAATATGTTTTACATTACTGACCTCCAGTCTCATTTTTTATTTAAATTAGGCACAAAATTGTAGTTTGTGAATTAAATCACTGTAGTATCACGGATGATACGGATACGCATATAGATTTTGTGTTGTTCACGGGACATAAATCGAGTTACGAAAACCAATTACTAAACTGACTTCTGTCTTCTCGAAACAGGAATACCAAGTGTTGGAACATCAGCGAAATCATGAATGGCATTCACGAGAGAACAAAATTATCATAGCCTGGCTTAGTTAGTCTTATCAGCATGTCAATACCGAACAGGAGAATTCTTATGCAAATTACTTTCTCACTTTATGCGCTTGTTAGCAGTTCTCTAAGATATTTTTCAGGCAAAATATTTAACATTCAGAAATTTAATTTGAAGAGCGTTTTTAAAAATGTTATATATTATTTAACTATAAAACCTGTTTGATACACCTTATGCGTTTGAAGCTAATCTGTGAGTGTCGTAAACTCTGAAAAGCAATCACGAGCATCCTATAACGGAAGAATGCTTCCTATAAACTTCTCAGTGAAGATTCCTTATTGATAAATTTTTCCAAATATATATTATCAGACGAATTTAACATCTTGTTTAGATTAAAATAATAAATAATTTTTTGCGCATTTAAAAATAATCATTCATAATACATTAATCAATAACAGTACAAAAATGGGAGAGTTTTTATATTCTTATGTTATATCCTCAAGTATGCATATTGCATAATTAGAAACAAGTAAATCGAAGCACAGTTATGAAGAAATCACAGAATCTTCACATTGAATTTTGCATTGCTTTCTGGATATAATAGAACTGTATATCAAGGTGTTATCTATACTCCGAGAAAGTGTTACGTAGAACGAGTTCATTTCAGTTTATACATTATTTATAATATTTATGCATTAGGGGCTTTAAAATTAAATCGTAATGATCATAAGTTGATATCATTTTAACAATGAGAATGGTCTCATTTTCATAGCAAATAGAATAAGAATTCGTGAGTCTTTTAAATGTAATGTTCCTTCTGACTGAATTTGAGTGAATATATATATATATAT
>JBAGKK010211840.1:0-22179 GCA_037177015.1 Euceroptres primus | reverse complement strand
AAATTCCTAACATTTTAAGCCCAAGGCGAACCCTGTAGGTCGAAAAATTGTGTCACATTTCTGAAGTAATGAATCTATGAAAATTGGTGATCTTCTCGAAATTCGGGTTTTCGAATATCCAACTAAAAAAATGACTCATTCAAACAATTTTCTACTCAGAGAGTTGGGTTTTAGTTTAAAATACCAGGAATTTTTTCAGACATATGTAAGCTTGTTTATATGTAACTATGTCTAAACGTTCTAAACCCTTTTTCAATATTAGACATACATTTTCTGGGTCCAAAAGCTTTGAAGCCCCAGGATTGCGGTTTAAAAGTTCGTTCAAAATCAGAAAAAATTTGACAATTAATTTTTTACCAAATGAAAGAAGATTAGGGGGTGAGAGCTGAAAAAATAAAAGTTTTTTTTAACACACCCTAATTAGTATTTTTCTACTAAAAATGAGTAGAACTGCTTACTGAAGTAATTTGGACACTTCATATGAGATCGAAAAGTCTTGTCTCAGATTTTTTTCTATTTTTGGCTACGGATAGTGACTAGGGTACTAAATAACTGTGTCAATTTTTTATTTGAAATTGTTAATATTTTTAAAGATATTTGCATCAACAAATTCGTGCAACTTTTTTTCAATTAATCACAGCTCCTTTGCTACCAAAGGTAGAGAAAATTATCCTGCATGTTTTTTACTTTTTTTTTTATTTTCGATAAAAAATTATTGGAAGTTGGTAAACCAGGTCCACCTACTGCGCGCTGGCGACGGCTGGTCGATGATCTGGGTACGCGGCGCGACTTTCGGGTTGAATTGTCGAATAAATGAATCCTGATTCTTACAAGGCATTTGAAACTTTTTATTTTATTTATAAAATAAGATACGTGTAAGTGGAGGGGAAGAGAGAGCCTCTGCCTGCGCCCTCTCTCGTGAGGCGCTGCTTGTTTTACGCTGCCTTTAAATGTAATGAAATTAATTCACAACATATGATATTTAACTGCAGCTCATTTATATCTCCTTGAAAAAAGTGGCAAAATTACTTTATTTGATAAAAAATATCACATTTTACACAAATTATTTTAGTTTGCAAATTATTTGAAAACTAGAACAAAATTCAATGAGCTTAAATTAAAGTTTTCACACACGCTGTTTTCCACTTTTAGTACAATAATTGTGAACGAAATTACTTATTAATAAGTAATTTCTCGGAGAGGTAAATGAGCTGCAGTTAACTATCATATGTTATGAATTCATTTTATTACATGTGTAATTTAAAGGCAGTGTAAGACAAGGATGTGCCTCACGAGAGAGGGCGCAGACAGGGGTCCTCTCTTCCCTTCCACTTACGTTTATCTTATTTTATAAAAAAATGCTTTTGCGAAAATTGTATGTCACTGAGTATATTTCAAATAATATATATGATTTTTTTCAGGATCGAAATTGAGGGAAAACAGGTTTAAAAATTGAAAATTAACTTTGTTTTTAAAATAAACAAATAGAAAAATGAATATTTTTGAAAAAAATAATTTTTAAATTAAAATTCAACATTTTTCAAGTTAAAAACATACAGAACATTTTTCTCTATCTTTGATAGTAAAGGAGCTATGATTAATCGAAAAAAATAATGATGCATTCAAGCGAGATCTCGTCTTACAAGATCTTGTCTCGATATTGTCTTGTCATTATCAAGAATCTTGAAATAGTATAGTCGTAACTTGGGGAAAAAGGCAACGATTTCAACGAGTGTGAGGTTAGCTGCCCGAGCGAAGCGAGAGCAGATATCACACTTGTTGACATCGTTGCTTCTACCCCAAGTCACTTATACAATTTTTCATAACACCTGAATTGAAAATTCGACTCGATGCCTGTACAGCGAGGCGAAAGTAGCAGTTTCGACCATAGGATTAAAAGTAAAAAACAGCCAACAGAAACTGCAATTCGTAATGTGACTCCGTCACTAAGCAGTTTCTGTCAGTTGTTTTTTACTTTCAAACCTAGGGTTGAAATTTCTACTTTCACTCCGCTGTACAGGCATCGAAAGTCGAATTTTCAATTAAGGTGTTATGAAAAAATTATTAAATGGACTAATCTATATGTTACCATGGTTACCTAAACATTTTTACCCTACTTCATGTTGTCAAAAGCAAGACTTCTCGAAAAAAACATAAAAAACATTTGACTGTTCAAGAATCTTGGTTAAAAATATTCTCGAAATTTCGAGCGATATGAAGCAAGATCAAAATTTTCTTGTCTTGAGGTGCATCACTAGAAAAAAAAGTTGCACGAATTTGTTGATGTAAATATCTTGAAAAGTATTAACAATTTCAAATAAAAAATTGGCACACTTACTTAACACCCTAGTTACTAAACTTAGTCAAAAATAGAAAAAAAATCTGAGACATGACTTTTCGATCTCATATGAAATGTCCCAATTGGTAAACGATTCGGCACTATTTGATTAGTAGAAAACTACTAATTCAAGTTTAGAGAGTAAATTTAACGAATTTTGAATTCTAAAGTTGAGAGGAATCCAACCTTAGATCTTAGAAACTCGTTTCCTCCTTCACCACCCTCTTCTTGCTCACCTTCGACCTAATACCCATCATCTCGTTATCACTTCTTTGCACCGTCCGACCTTTCTCGACATAGGTCCTGTTGGCCGCGTGCACAAGATTCATCCCCCATGACAATAAGTACCGTGCGCCACACGCGTTCCCACGAAATCGCCTCGGCCCCCTTCTTGCCTCCGAGGCACCCCTTCTTCCAACCTTTATATCACCCTCCCTCCACGACCCCAACCCCCAGGACCTTCCACACGCCGCCGAAGGGCCGATCTCCTTCGCCTTCCTTCTCCCACTCCAGAAAATTTACCGATCCCCTCCACCCAGATCAGGTCGTGTGTCGCGATCGTCCGCCCGCACACGACATACGTTGGCCGCCACGCGACCAGTGCACATGCATCGCGCAACGCCAGAAATCGCTTTCTCTCGCTTCCTCTTCCTTCCTCTCCCTATCTGTCTTTATCTCGCGGTCGTCTGATATCAGACGACAACACTCGCGAGGAAAAGGAGGAGGAAGTGTCGCGCGTGGACGACACGCGGTTTCCTAAACGTTGCGCACTTCCCGCCGATCTCGGAAATTCATCTAATCTCTCCATTTCGAGAAATTACAAGTGATTCGGGCTTCGTTAAGAAACTTATCTTCAATCGGGTAAAAACATTTTCTACTGTGAACAAACCCAATTCATATCGTGAAGATACTTATTTTCTATTGCGAAGAAAGAGATTCTGCAATTTTGAGAAGTGCTCCATATCGGTGTGAAGTGACAGTGCCAATGTTGGAAGCATCATTCTTCAAAGTTGGTTACAAAGGATTATTCTAAGATAATGCTCTCATCAGCATAAGTCCCGTATCTTGTGGTTTTGGAAGTATCTTCTTCAGCAGAAGTGTGATTGATAATTTAATTTTTAGAGATACACTTGAAGATACAGTTGAAGGTACAATTCTTTGAAGATATACAACATCAGTGATAAAGGTACCAGTAACAGATAACAATAAAGATACAAGAAATTGTGCATGCCGAAGATATACATCATCTCACAACCAAAGGTGTTCAATAATCCTTGACACTCTTCTTCAAGGCACTTTCAATCGAACCTTGACCTTTCCAAACCTCGCACAGCTTAAAATAAGCAAACTTAATCAGGAAGTTATGTCTCCACAAGTCCTAAACCTTATCATGCAATCTTAATGATCAAATAACACGTGAAACCGCACTGCGCCTGGAATGAAACTTTCAGTCTCTGGCCCGACTACGAGGATGGAATCGATATCACACAGGTGAGAGGGAAAGTGCTTGTTCTTCCTGAAGATCAAGGTCACGAAGAGACTGTAGAAATCACCAATAACTAGAAACCAGACCAATACCGATAACTATAAGAAAGGTCATTATTAATTACAGCTACAGAAAAGGCATTAAAAATGTGGCGAGTTGTAGTTGCTCGTTCGGATGAGAACAGTACCTTGCTCTCTTCTGAAATTAGTACAGGAACAATGGGACCTGCAGGACACCTGTCGAGTCTCTCTGGTCCACCAGCGACTCATCACTGGGGATACCCACCACCTCCTCATCATCCTTCTTATCAGCCACCTCCTCAGCATCCGGATATGCGACATCATCACGATATGAGGAATCCTGATCCGAGGATTCCAAATCCTAGTGAACTTAGGCCGGAACTTAGGCATCCTGATATGCAAAGGACGGATTTGAGGCATCCTGATATGCAGAGGGTGGAACTTCGGCATCCGGAGATGCAGAGACAAGATGTGAGGCATCCGGAGATGATGAGGCCGGAATTGAGGCATGCGGAGATACAGAGGCATCAGGACATTAGGCATCAGGATATGACGGGTATGAGGCCAGATTTAACGGAATTGAGACCGAGTCATGAGCTTCCGGAATTAAAAATTGATGGAACGGAATTGAGGACTCAGGATGCTCAGCAACAGGCGCAACAACAGGCTCAGGTGCAAGGACATCAGAGGAATCTCAAGAGGACTATGAGTGATTCAGATTGCGATGATGTGTTTTCGGAGGAGAGCGGCAAGGAACCGTTAGTATTTTATTTTATTCATTAATTAAATAACTTAATTAACGCTCCCATATTACAAAATTCGGATTAGAAAATAAGTTATACAATCCTAGCGAGCACACTGTAAAAAAAGTCTTGTTTCAAGTCAAAAATTGGGCTTAATTCAAGCGGTAACACTTTTAAGACCAGAGAAAGAAGGATAGACTTTATCTTTATAATTTATCTTATAAATGAAGACAAAGTACACCGAAAACAAGCTGTGACATAAACTAGACTTTTTTTCTGTGTAATATTTTAATTTAGAAGCTACTTTTAAAGTTTTCGATTTTTTTTTTAAAATATACATATCAGTTTTCGAGAAATATCTTATGAAC
Source organism: Euceroptres primus (assembly GCA_037177015.1). NCBI lineage: Eukaryota > Metazoa > Arthropoda > Insecta > Hymenoptera > Figitidae > Euceroptres > Euceroptres primus. The sequence goes on along the minus strand of JBAGKK010211840.1, from coordinate 17,224 downwards.
TAAAATTGTAACTAATACAAAGGAAAAAACTCTAATTTTTTGTCCGATTTAAAAAAAATTATTTGACGCCGGTAAAAGGCATAAAATATACGATTTTTTAGGAACAGACAGATATAAGAGCACAGTTGTACTGCCGTCCAAAGTAAAAAGATACATAAGTGACATTGTCGCTTAGGTCGACTTTTCCATTGCCAGGCTTAAGAGAATAACCCTAAACCACAAAGACACATACGTATCTGTTTACTTTGTACGGCAGTGTACCCCTGAATATTTTTTGTAAGGATTGTCAAAATTCTATAATCTTTCCCATACAATAGGAAAAAAATATGTAATAGATATGAGATAAAAAATTAAAACCTGGGCACCACAAAAATACTTTTAAAAAAATTTCTTTAACAAGACTTTTAATGGTTTCTTCATCACTAAAATTTGCTAAAATAGCAATATACATAAATAGGAGAAAGAGAGAATAACTTATGTTATTTAAAATCATTTTTTTATATTCGCAACAAACATACAAATAAACTGCGTAATGTTGGTCACTCCTGGTTTACACCAAGCATGCATTTGACAAATGTTTTATTTATGCTGTGAGAGTAAAAATCATTTATTGATATTACGGTTTCCAAAATTGTATAAGGGTGAGTTCACGATGGGAGTATTAGAGTAGTTTTAGTTTTAAGAGTTTTAACCTAAAGCAGTCGTTAAGTTCTAAGACTTATGACAATGCGTGCGCATTGTTTTAAGTTTTAGAACTTATGACTGTTTTAAGACTAAAACTGTGTCAACTAAAACCTCCCATTCTGGGCTCACCCTAATACACTCGTCGATGAATAGAGTACCGGTGACTGGAGGACCACCTTCATGGTCGTTCACGCTTCACTGATTCTGTCCTCCGCCCCTGAGCGTCCCGCGACGGCCCCATCCCTCGGGTAGTCAGGGCCGCCAGACGTTGTTTACATCACGACTCTCTGCGCATTTACTTTTGTACGTCCTGAAGACTGCTCGCTCGAATAGCATTGCATAGAGGACCGTCTACCCCCGAGCCCGGTCCTCTATTCATCGACGAGTGTATGTATAATCAGTGAAAGTTAAAATGTATGAGATTTATTTGTTGCAAATATAAGAAAATATAGATAAATGATAGAATATAACATTTTTCCTCACAAGAGAAGTGTAAATTGTTCAACTCTACGTTTGCTATATGAATATAAGAAATAGAGGTGTGCAGTTTGTTTAGATCGAATTTCACGGCTAACCTCGATTAAGTTCAACCCAAAAGTGCTTTTACATCCAGTTTCTCTTTTGTACGTGTTTCCGGGATGCCCCCCGGTTATTTTAAGCCAAGAAAGAAAAAAATCGCACTACGCGCTTTTGAGAAAAAAGGTTTTTTCATTTTTGACAATTAAAAATCTCATTTTTCTCGAAAACGACGCAAAATATGAATAGCAGTTCATAGTTGAAAATTGTTTCCCTTCCTAAAATCTATAAAATTATACCTTTACCAGATGTTTATCTTGTGTATCTTAACAAAAATTTTTAAAAACTAATATAAAAAATCTATAAAAGCGACTAAAATAGCATTTAGTTTAACGAACTTCAAAATTTTATTTTTAAAATCGTTTGTTTTTAGTTCAGAAACAATGTGCAAAACATGCTTCATGAGATTATTAAGGTTTCTGAGCTTCAAAGTGAAGAAAAATTGATTTTTATCTCCAAAATTGAAGGAATATCATTTTTAACTATTGAAAATCTTATTTTTCTCGAAAACTCGAAAAAACGCAAAATATGAATAGCAGTTTACAGTTTAAACTTGTTCCCCTTCCTGAAATCTATAAAATTATACCCTCACCAGATGTTTATCTTGTATATTTCAACCAATTTTTTCCAAACAATAGAAAAAATCGATAAAAATGGACTAAAGTAGCATTTAGTTTAACGAATTTTAACATTTTATTTTTAATATCTTAAATATATTATTAGACATGAATACTTTTGTAATGGCAAAGAGAAAACATGTTTTCACATTTTTACTGACCTAAAAGCAAACGTTTTTAGAAATAAAATGTTGAAGTTCGTTAAAGTTAACTCTATTTTAGTCGCTTTTATCGATTTTTTTCTATTTTTTTGGAAAAATTTGTTAAAATACACAAGATAAACATCTGGTGAGGTTATAAATTTATAGATTTTAGGAAGGAGAAAAATTTTGAACTATGAACTGCTATTACCATTTTGCATCGTTTTCGAGAAAAATGAAATTTTTAATCGTTAAAAACGATATTTCTTCAATTTTAGAGATAAAAACCAATTTTTCTTTACTTTGAAACTTAGGAAACTTAATAATATCATATAAAATATTCTTCACATTGCTACTAAAGTAAAAAGAAACGTTTTTAAAACTAAAATGTTAAAATTCGGTAAACTAAATGCTATTTTATTTAATTTTTTTCGAAGTTTCCTATTTTTTTTGGAAAATTTGTTAAAAAACACAAGATAAAAATCTGGTAATGGTATAATTTTATAGGTTTTAGGAAGGGAAAAAAATTTTAAAGTATGAACTGCTATTCATATTTTGCGTCGTTTTTGAGAAAATTAAATTTTTCATTGTTAAAAATGAAAAAATAACCGGGAGGCATCCTCGAAACACGTACAAAAAAGAAACTAGATGTGCAAGCATTTTTGGGTTAAACTTAATCGAGGCTAGGCGTGATTTTCAATGCAAATTGATACTTTTTTGTCTTTCATTGATTTTTTCGAAATTAAGTTTAATTCAAGAAGAAATCTAAGCAAACTAAATCATTTTGAATGTAAGATTTCTTGAAACCGAAATCATTCCGTTAGGTTTGAAATGAAATCCATCTGAATTAACGATAGAATTTCTAAAATTCGATCGAATTCTAAGCATGGTCAAAATGGTTCTAATTTGCATTGAAAATTCGATCTAAGAAATGCACACCTCTAATAAGAAACTATTTTTAAAAATAATTTTATATAACATAAGTTATTCTTTCTTCCTCCTATGTATGTATATTGCTATTTTATCAAATTTCAGTGATGGAGAAGCCAATAAAAGTCTTATTAAAAATTTTTTTTTAAAATATTTTTCTGGTGCTCAGGTTTTAAATTTTTCATGTCATATCTATTATATATTTTTTCCCTGTTGCATGGGGAAGGTCCTAGAATTTTGGCAATCCTTAAGAAAAATGTTTAGGGGTACAATTATGCTCTGATATCTGTCAGTTCGTAAGAAATCGTACATTTTATACCTTTTACCGGCGCCAAATAATTTCTTCTTCAATCGGACACAAAATGAGAGTTTTTTTCTTTGTATTAGCTATAATTTTTATTGATAATATATTTCTCTAAAATTGATATGTATATTTTTTTAAAAATCGAAAGTACGAAAATCTTAATTTTTACGTGAATTTGATGCTCGCAACCTCTAAATTCTTTTTAAATCTGAAAAAATTAGGATTGTATTTTCTCACCCAAAGACGCAATATGGCCGCCGAAAAATAAAAACAAGTTTTTCGCAAACCACCCTAATGTTAAACCATAATTTTGGTTACTTTAAACATTTTTTGAGTGTACTATTCTTGAAATCATTCCATATTATCATACTAATGCAAAAATTGATATATTTCTTTTAAAACCGAGTAACACTTCAATAAAAAAATGACTAATTTAAATCTTTAAATAACCAGAATCCTGTTTAAATATGCCCTTACTAATTTTTTTGGTTAAAGTAACCAGAATTATGATTTTTTTAACCGGTTACATTAACCAGAATTCTGGTTACTTTAACCAGAAAAAATAGTATTTGTCATGTTAAAACAAAATTTATTCTGTGTTTCTGTAAAATTCTATCAAGTTAATTTTTTTTTAAAGTAATTTTTATCCCTGGATTTTGGGGTAAACTTATTATCCTTTGTTTTTTATGTGTTTGATGTTTTTGATGTTATTTTTTTTTTTTGCAAGCAATTTTTTTCCCTGGATTTGGGGTAAACTTATTATCCTTGTTTTTAATGTGATAATAGTTTATGGTTCTTAGTCACCCAAAAAATTTATACGTTATATATTTTTATGAAATATTAGTGTATGATACGGGCTTCATTATTTTTATACTCTTAATGTAAAGTATTTCACTTTCAGATGCAATTCGCCTGGCGGTGATTCTTGTCAGCATGCCTCGAGAAAAAGAAGAAGAGGCATGATTGAAAAGAAACGTCGAGATAGAATAAATGCATCCCTTGGCGAGCTCAGAAGATTGGTACCTGCGGCTGCGAGAGACCCACACAGCGGAAAATTGGAAAAGGCGGAAATACTTCAGCTTACCGTCGAACATCTGCGAACCCTGAGAAATAAAGGTAAGCTGAAAAAAAGTAATTGCATAAATTTTAAGAAAATTTTCCTTGAAATAGATTCATGAAGAACTGCAGGAAGAATCCGATTTTCTTTTGACATAAAGAGATCCAATTACGTAAAACCGTAAAAGTACAATAGATCACAAAAGTACAGTAATTACAAAGCACAGTAGAAAAATTTTATATGAAATCATAATTCATAAATGGAATTACGATTGAATTTTGCTATTAAAAATGTTTAGAATCGAGGGATCATTAAACTGTTGCCTTAACGGTTTGTGGGAACGAAAGAGCATCAACGACCGGAAATGACATTAGTTGTCCGTTAGGTGTGACGTGCATGATTCTTCATGTATAATATTAAGATCTCATCCTTATAAATTGAGAGGTTCCGTTTTGTCCCCACGTTTTGATTTTCAATTTAACCCTTCAGGAACAACCCAGAAGTTCCGGTAACCGGAAGTAGGCGGCAACGAATAGACAAGAAGGAAGTGCGTATTCACTGACTTCGCGTTATGACGATTCTGGATCATAAAAAATGGCTTTATTTTTATTTTTTAAATTATTATTTATCACTTAGATACTCTTTTTAGATTTTTACTTTCTTTCCTCACTCAAAAAAAATGTCTGGTTAAGTTAACCAGAATTCGGGTTAAATAAGCCTTTGCTATTTTTTCTGGTTAAAGTACTCAGAATTCTGTTCGTTTTAACCAGAATTTCTGGTTGCTTTAACCAGAATTCTGGTCTTCTTTAACCAGACAAAATAATAAGGGCATATTTAACCAGAATTTCGCTATGTTTTTTAGTGTATCCCTTCAAAAATTACAGCTTGGAATAAAAGGCTTCCTTGACTTAAACATGGCATTCATAAAATTCAATTATTGAATAATAATTATTTATGAAATATAAAAATAATGTTCTCTAGTTTTTCTGACTGTATAATAGTAAAATAGTCTTTAATTGATAAAATATACTGAAAAAATGGGTTGATGTGCCAACTACTTTAGTAGTTGCACAAACTACTTCAGTATTTACAAACTTCTTTAGTATTTACAAACTTTTATTAGTTTATGTAACTATTAAAATTGTTGTTGCGACGAACTGAACAGTTACGCCTATTAATAAAATAGTAGTTCCAACTAATGAAGTAGTAGAGACATATGTTACAAGCCAAAGTAGTTGGTCCAACTAATCATTTTTTTCAGTGTAATTAACAGTTTCAAAAAAGGAGTGAATAATTTGAAGAGGCCTTTTGTTTACAAACAAGAGATGCTTTGAAATTTTTCTGGCGTACATAAATCCAAGGCTACGGTGGCTGGGATCAAATGTTCGTTTAGCTCCTTTTTATCTGGCCGGAAGACACCTGTTGACCGTAAGGGCGGCAAGGGCACAGGGCGAGGCTAACTAACTGTAACCAACTGTAACCCGATAACTGAATCGCCATCTGCTACCTATAGATTTAGTCCTACACGGCTTTTAAATCCGAAAAATCGTTCCGCAAAATAGCAACACCCCACGCCTTTGATTACTTCTGACAAAAGACGCCAATTAACTGTTTTCATAACCAAATCCTCATTTGTCACTTTCTTATTTCAACCTTTTTTAAATTGTCCAAACAGTTTCTTTTTTTTATTTTATTTAATACTAAGAAGAATTTAATTCCCATTTTTTTTCAATTTTCAAGTTGAAAAGGTACTAATGTGAAATTTTGGGCAACAGGTTTAAGTTTCAAATTTAATTTGAAACAATTTGAAGACTTTCCAATTTTCAGAGCTTTACTTAGCTTTTTTTTAGCATTTTGCTCTTATTTTAGGCGTTTTAAAATTTTAATGCTTTTTAATTATTCTTCAATTTGATATAATTAAACATAGATATATATTAATTTATAGTATTAATAAATTAGAAAGCAATTGGATATAAAGCAGATTATTGATTAAAAATAATTTTGATAAAAAGTACCTGACTTTAATTGAAAATAGTAAAGTGGCAATTGAAATTTATATGTTAGGGGAGGAAATGAAGGTGGGAGCTGCAAAAAAATTGTCGAACGAGGAAATTCTCCGGATGTTCTTCCATCCATAGCTGGCTCTCACAGTCCATTGAAGACATATGTGTGCAGAGGGATTTATGGGGAAACACAGATTTACCGCGTCCTTGAGAAATCTCGGGCAAGTTCATCCCCTACTTCTGTTTTCTTTTCCACGCTAAATTTACTTCCGCTTCCTACATCTACATTATTCTGAAAAATTGAAGCATAAGAACAACAATGAACAACTTTAAACTTCGTTTTACAGATTTCTTCAATTCTTTGTAAAAATAAAAATTAGACTTCAAAACAATTATTATTGTATTTGTGTAACAAACAAATTTTAGTTTTTTTTACAATATTTATAATTTTGGAAATTAGAAATTACACAAACTAAACTCACTTAACAAAATGTATAGTTAAAATAACCAGAATTCTAGTTGAATATGCCTTTACTTTTTTTTTCTGGCTAAAGTAACCAGAATTCTCGTCATTTTAACCGGAATTTTTGGTTACCTTAACCAGAAAAAATAGTAAGGGCAAATTCTCTTTAATTAAACCAAATTTTTTTAAGCGTCTTTCGCTGCATTAATACACGAAAAACACCAAAAACTATATTTTCTTCTATAAATATTACAGATTTACTTTAATTAATCTAATTCTTTCAATATTCAACAGATTCATAACTACACACAAGCACGGAGAAAAAAATCTGTTAAATTAACAGTCGAGTCATTTGCTAAAATAGATGTGCACACTTAAAAAAAAATTCTAGTTACAATATCGAGAATGTTGAGTTAAATATGCTCTTTCATGAAATTCTGATTATTTTAACGAGAATTCTGGTCATCTTAACTATAGAATTTTTGTTATTTTAACCACACTAAAAAAAAACTAGAAAATTCTGGTTAAATATGCTCTTAATTTTTTTCCTGGTTAAAGTAACCAGAATTTTGGTTAAAGTAACTAATTAAAACAATCAGAATTCTGGTTACTTTAACCAGAAAAAAATAGTAAGGGCATTTTTAACCAGAATTCTCGTTAACTTAACCAGGGATTTTTTTGCGTGCGCAAATTATGATCGTTTTAATCAGAATTCTGTTTTAAAAAACAAGAGTTTCTTGTAAGGGGCATATTTAACCAGAACTTTTTTTGAATGCAGATTTTTTGTGTTATATTTACAGAAATTTCTATTAAATTTATAGATGGTGTGTTAGGATAAAATTTTGCTTAAATTAACCAGAATCTGTCCTTACTATGTTCTCTTAAAATAACCAGTCATTCTGGTTAACATAATAGGGGTATATTCTGGTTATTTTGACTAGAAATTTTTTTTATGCAACTTAATTCTAATCTTTTTAAAAAAATTTTAACCTAGCAGACACGTCTCTAAATTTCCCAGACTTATCTGCACAAATTTATCAGAATTTTCTGTACACTCAAAAAAATGTTTGGTTAAGTTCACCAGATTGCTGGTTACTGGCCCTTAATATGTTTTCTGGTTATAGTAATCCGAATTCTGATTATTTTAATAAGAATTCATGGTTTCTTTAACCAGAAAAAATAGTAAGAGCATATTTGACCAGAGAATGCTAGTTTTTTCAGTCTAAATATAACAGAAAAAATTTGCTGTCCCTCTTTTAACAGATGACTCCTATTAATTTAACACACTTAAAAAATGTCTAGTTAGAGTAACCAGAATTCTGGTTAAATATGCCCTTACTATTTTTTGATTATTTTAACCCTTTCAGGTATAAATTTTTTTACGTAGGAAAACAGTTTTTTCTGCGCTTAATAATGATTTTTTTCTGGCTAAAGTAACCAGAATTCTGATGGTTAAAGTAATCAAAGTTCTGATTAAAGTACCCAGAAATTCTGGTTAAAACAAGCAGAGTTTCTGGTTACTTTAACTAGAAAAAAATAATAAGGGTACATTCTGTTTAATTCTTTAATTTAATCTATGAATTTAACCAGAAGTTTTTCTGAGTGCTGATTTTTTTTCCCTCGTGGTAAAACCTAAATTAAATTTCTCGAAAAAAAGCAAGAAGTTTTACATTTCCTTTACAATTTTCAAACTTCCAAGAATTTCCTACTGGGTGTCATCTTTAGAATCCCGCTAAGCATGATTGTGGAGCAGGTGCTGGACCTCTGCTCAAGATCCTGTGGGAAGCACAGGAAGTCAACAACTCTTCCGACTGGCGTTCCCACGATTGGTGTAAGGAGGAGAGGCTAGGCATCGAAATGAGGGTTGGTGATGGTGAATAAGAGTGGGGTTAAGGGGAGCCCCTTGCACCCCTCTTGAAGTATAGGATATAGGTGCCATGCCATGGGGCAGATGTAAAAGCCTCTGTGGGAAACCAGCTCGGATATTGCTTGACGATTGTTCTGTACTCGAGTGTTTGTAAATGTAGGGTGGTTGAATGATTACCCCGCATGTGTCGAGAGGCCGATTGCGAAGTGATATTAAATTTAATATTCCCAATTAATGAAAAGCAGACGCGAGATCTTTTGCTCCATTATTGCACAAGCAACAACCACTTCAGTTTTCAATTTCAATGCACGCAATTTGATTCTTTAATCCTTAATCGATATAATAAAAGGTGTCGCTATTCTTCAAAATTCAAATACTAATGATTAAACGATAACCTGCAATTTTATGCGAATTAACTAGTGCAGCAAAATTCTAAACAGATTTTATATGCCATATGGTTTTTTATTTTATTACATTTTATTTTATAAATAATTATTATTGTAAAATAATTTATTACAGTTCATAACACTTTAAACACTTAACACTTTCAACAAATTTATTGTACAGTTTTATTGAAAGTGTTGATTATTATAGCAGTCAAAAGTATCAACATACAGATTTATCATTAGCTGACAATTTCTCTGCTCGTGCGCAAGATAATAAAAATTATCCTAAATTTTAAGAAAATTTTACAGAATCTCTAGTAAAATCCGGGGAAAAAATTGCACAATTTTCATAATTTTCTATAAAATTTACTATATATATATATATATATATATACTATTTTTATATCAAACACTTTGAAAATAAAATTTTTTATAAAGCGACGCCTGTTTAATTTGTGTTTAACACTTATAGTATATTATCAATTGTGAGTATAAAAGAAGAATATAAAAGACATTTATTATTACTATGCCTCTAAGCTAATTCCCTTTCAGGGTAGGCGTAAATAAAGAAAAAAATACTGAGAATGAATGGATTAATATTGAATGGAGATGATGAAAAAAAGTAATATTGGGTAAAGAGTTTGGGGTGTTTTGAGTCCCTGGTAATGCAATTATATGACACTTTTCGTATATTGGTTGAGAAAGAGAGACATTTGCCATAGTTTTGGTAATTTGATTAAAGCTGACATTGGGCAGACCACGAAAGTGATCTGTAGTAGCTTTTGGGGTGGTAAGCACCCTAAGTCTCACGGGGTTAGAAGCTTGCATACTATTATGGAACGATCATCGTACGGGGCACCCTACGTGCACTATATATAAATATGTGAGTCTATGGGGGTCTAAACGGTTCCCACGCTACCTGTCCCATTCCCCATCATAATACATGGCCGGCTGCTAAAGCCAAACACGTGAAACGTCGGAAAGTTCACCAGGAACGCAGAATGATAATTTGGCGAAATAAGTTACTTATTTCACGGAATAATTATCATTTCCAGTGACTAATGTCATCATCCATTTTATTAAGACACAGGTTTTGTGATGAAAATAGTTAAAATAAAGTAAAATTATAATGAAGGCTATTTTGACAAAAAAAAAAGTAAATGAATAAATTTATTTAAGAAAATGAATTAATTTCTGATATTATGATACTCTTTCAAAGTTAATCGGTACGTGTTTTGAAATATGTTTTTCAACTAACTTTACCTTCGTTAAGTAATCAGAATTCTGGTAAAACAACCAAAATTCTGATTATTTTAACTAGAATTCTTGTTACTTGAACCAGAATAAAATTAAAAAAATAGTAAGGGAATATCTAAGCAGAATTCCGCTAACATTTTTTTGAGTGCAGTTAAAAAAAAATCTGGTTACATTTACCAGAATCTACCCTATCTATCTTTTATGGTAAAAGAAACCATAAGAAATTCTGGTTAAAACAACCAGAATTCTTGTTACTTTATCCAGAAAAAATAGTAACTCTAAACAGAAAAAAAGAAGTAACAGCATATTTAAGCAGAATTCTGCTAGCATTTTTTTGAGTGCACTTAAAAAAATTTTGGGTTAATTAACCAGAATCTTCCCTAATTATTTTTTTTTGATTTACGTAACCAGGAGTTCTAGTTAAATTTTGATTAAAATAACCAGAATTCTGGTAAGGATTCTGTATATTTTAACCAGACATTTTTTTGGGTGTAGGTGTAATTTATTAAGATGGTATACTCAATTAATTATGTAAGATTTTTCTAATAGATATTAAATATTTTCTAACACTTTTCATTATTTTATAAGTGAAACCTAGCACACTTAAAAAAAGGTCTGGTTAAGTTAACCAGAATTCTAGTTGATATGCGGTTGAAATTTTTTCTGGTTAATATAACCAGAATTCTGGTTCTTTTAACCCGAATTTCTGGTTTTCTAAAATCAGAATTCTGATTTCTTCAACCAGAAAAAAATAGTAAAGGCATATTTAACCAGAATTCTGGTTAGCTTAACCAGACACTTTTTTGAGTGCATATAACAATTACGTGAGGTTAGGAAAATAAATTTTACACAATAAAAAAAATGTCTGGTTCAAATAACTAGAATTTTGGTTAAATAGAGTAAGTGCACTGGTCTGCGCACACGTGTCAGTGGCCGGACGAATATTTATTTTCTCTGAATAAAATTGCTATAATGTTATAAAAGTTCTGTCGTACGAAAGAGATTGGCATTTATTTTCTCACCTTTTTTTAATAATTCGTAAAATTTAATACTTTTTTATGTATGAACTTCCAAAAGTGGTATCCGAACAAAGAATCGTTGTCCGATCACCGGTACTTTTGCCTTATGTCCTTACTATTTTTCCTTGTTACTATAACGAGATTAATGGTAAATTTTTTTTTTCTGGTTACTTTAATTAGAAGAAATTGTGAGGATAGATTCTGTTTAATTGAACCATAATTTATTTTGAGTGCACGGGATTTTAAAAATATTTTATGTTTTTGAAGAAGACATCTCAATTTCCTACGTTTAAAAATTGCAAAACATTCCAATTTAGGAATTGTCGAATTTTTAGTGCGCTTTTATGATTTCAAGCATTTTTTACACTCAGAATTTCAGATAGGAAACGTTTATTTCTCCATTAATTAAACTAAAATTTGTATCCCTATTTGTTTAATGCGGTCTGAGTTGCAAATTGCAAAACTTTAAATGAACTTTACTCCAACAGGATTTCATGAATCTAATTAGTAACATTAATTATGTATTCAAATCACTTATTACTGGAGGAGCAGTTTGAAGTTAAATAATTATTTTATAAAAAGTTATGATTGTGATTTTATTTCTTAACTTTCTACACACATATACATATTCTCTAAATCTGAATTAGTGAAAAGAGAGCCACTAATTTACTTTAATGAAAATTTCTACTAATTATTAGTTATTTCAATATTTTTTATTAATTTTTGTTATTATTATTAATATTTTCTATTAATGTATTTCAATACTTCTTTTAGTAGTTTTCAACTTTTCACTAAAGTTTTAGGGTAAATGCACCAATTGTCGAGCTGGTACCTATTGTCGTTTTCGAAGATAAAATTCTTGCTATTTTTACTATTTTGGCGTATACACTAATTTTTTATGTTTCAAAGGCTTAATTTTGACTTACTTTTAAAGACATATTAAAGTTTTAGGTTAAAAGAAATCATTATTTACTCGACAAATGATACCGAGTCGGCAATTGGTACATTTACCTTACTATTTTCAAAAATCACTAATAATTAGTATAGAAATTTTGACTACAGTAAATTGGTGGCTCATTTTTCACTAATTCAAATTTAGAGAGTAATGATTTTTGTTTGTCGGTGGCTAAAAACCACTGTTTTCAGAAAACTCATTTTTTCTAGAACAGTATCAAAATTTTGGACTTAATGTCTCTGTTTTTGTTCATTTGTACAAAAATTACAAGAAACTACATTTCATATAATCAATTTTGTGTAATGAACCAATTATACACAAAACGTTTTGTAAAAGTATCCTGCACCAAATACACGGGAAATTGGGTCTCAGTGGATTTTTCGAAGATTTATTTATTTTGTAGTTCATAAAAATAGAAGAAATTTCCTAAAAGGATAACTTGGTCGAATTATGATTAAATTTTTTTTGCGCGAAGTCCTTTGTTTATTACACAAAATCGATTATAAGAAATGTAATTTCCTGTTATCTTTGTATCTACAGATTTTTATTTGTTTTCTTTGCTTTAGTGAAAATTTTTCTAATTTTTTATTCTATTTCCTAAAAAGAAAATTTTATATATTTTGTTTTAGGACCAGAAGGTTATGACAGTACCAAATTGGCGATGGATTATCATGCAGTGGGATGGGGTGAATGTGCTGCAGAAGTGGGTCGATATTTAGTGACAATGGAAGGCCTTGATGAGAGAGACCCTTTGAGACTGAGACTACTTTCTCATCTGCAGAGCTTCCACAGAGAACATTCTCATTCCGCAGGACCTCCAGTTCCATCAGTAGCAACTTTGACCTCCACCTCAACAGCCACGAGTTATGACCCACCAAGTTCTGTATCGACTGGAATGCCTCCTGGTTCAGGGAGTATGCCTCCCCTTTTGGGTGGTACTACCCTGGGATGGGGACAATATCCAGGACAATATCCTCAACAGCAACATGGAAAACCTTACAGACCCTGGGGCGCTGAATTGGCTTATTAATAATTATTTGTACAGTAACTTCCAATAGAGTTATTGTTTTATAGTTAGTAGCATTTACAGTGTACCAACGTATATATATTATTTGCTCGAGACATTGCAAGGGTTCTAGATATTTTAATATATAGACATTTTATTTCCTTGCAGAAATCGGGGAAAAAAATCTGTTAACTTATAGATAAACTTATAGATTCTACACGCTTTTCTGTAAAATTTACAGAAATATCTGTTAGAGGTTAACATAGATTTTAAGAAGGATTAGAAATCTGTTAATCTAATAGATGTTTCTATAAATTTTACAAAATAGCATGTAAAATCTGTAAGTTTAACAGATATTTCTGTAAATATAACAGAAAAAATCTACTGTCTCTGTTTTAACAGATGAATTCTGTTGATTCAACAGATTTTTTTGTTCTCCGTGTAAGACAATTTAAAAAGTTTTTGATGCTTTTCAATCTTGTAAAATTGATAGAAAAATATGTAAAAGTTTATTGAAAGAAAGTAGAAGTTCAGTATTTTTCAACGAAAATTTAGCCAAAAATATATAAAAATTTCATTGAATATATTATATATTTTAACAAAAATTCGTCCCAATTTTGTACTTTTTTAGGTATTTTTTCCTATAATAGATATAAAAAGTTGAAATAAATATACCTCGCGAAGAACTCAGGAACTTGAAAGAAAACCAAGGAATTTTAGGAATGCAACGAAATATTTTCGTGCGTGATAATTAACACGATATAGTCAATAGATAGTCATATGAGTACCTAATTAATAAGAGTGAAATAAGATACATAAATATTTATTTAATATTGACTATTTATGGGCTCGTAATCAGCGAGTATTTGTACAGTGTAAATAATGTGTGTAAATATGATAATCGATATCAGTGTGAATGAAAATTGACAATTTTTCATACCAAGTTTTTTTAACTCGAAATAGGACATTTTGACTAAGTAAATGTTTTGATAAAACGCAAATTTATACGCCTTGAAAGTGTTTCGTGTTAGAGAATTAATTTTTGTAGACACCGTGATTTTATATAGGCATTGGCACTTTTAGAAAAATTCGTTCTGACTTATTTTTGTTGTCGTTATTTTTTTCTTAATGAAAAGAATTAATATGAAAATGACCTAAATTTATTGAAGCTTTTGTTGAATTTGCTTTCTCATGACATCACGTTATTAGTATTTTTTATAAAAGAAACTTTTGAACTGAATTTAAAATAAATTTAGGACATTTGAACAGTATGATTTGTAAAAATCAGTTCACAATTATGCTTGTGAAAATATTCTCCGCATAAAATTTTTAAAAAAAGTGAATTTTGCCTATCGACTGTGTATGAACGAACGGAATGTTAATGCAAAATGTGCCATTACATATCGACGTATTTTTCACGAGGAATAAAATATGCCACACTATTTTTGCAATACGACTTTTTAATAAAATGGCATTCCATTTGAAACAACTAATTTCAGTTTTCTCTTTCCCTATCATTTCCGCTTCCTTCTGAATCAACCAATTGAAATATTTTACAAACATTTTGTGTCAATTGTGATTTATTATATTTATTTATTTATAATTAATTTTTTATTTTCACCTGGCTTTAGTTTTGAAAAGGTTAATGAACACTATATTGTCCCGAAAACCTTTTCTTATGCAAAAATATATCAATAGGTATATAGGTACATATTCTCTGAAATTCTCTGAAAGAAAGAAGCAGACAATCCTTCCACACCGTTCTTTTTATGCTAGACCAGTTTCGAGTCTCATTAGTTTTGCATTATGCAAAACTTATGAATATGCTAAAGTAAAAAATGCATTGATAATTTGGTAAAATTTAAAAAGAAAACAGTGCCAATTACAGATCAATCGATAAATGCGAGGGAGATTCTAGAACAAGGGGAGAATAAGTCTCACTTTTCACGAAATGGGAATTTCCACAGTCACGTGACCCTTTGTTCTTTCATCCCTCTACAGATTTACATCCCTAAGTTTCGAACAAAGAACCGTACATATGTTATTTTAAAATGTTCACTTAAATTGTCTCTCTGAAGACTATTGAATTTAATAACATTATTACTGAATAATGCAATAACAAAGTAATTTGAAAATCTTGGGTTTTATTTCTTCATGAATAAATTTTAAATAATTTATCAGAATTTTTTAAGATAAATAACAAACAAAATTTTTTATGATAAATAACAGAAAAGAAAAATACACTGAGATTTGTCAATAAAATCAATATATTTGCCTCACTCGTGTGTTAGAAATTCACAGCCTTAATGGTGGATTAGATATTAGATATGTTTATCTTTATTTACATATAAATAGATTTTGATATATCTTTATATTTACGAATATATAGGATGTCCCAGGATTTTTGATAATCTGAAAAAGGTGGCGTCATCTTATTTAAACTAAAAGTCCCAGGATATTCTATAAATTCTTAATTCTTATTTACACGTATACGCAGGAAAGTTTAAAGGTTCAAAGTCGTCATTTCAATAATTATTTTCAAAAAATATTACGAAAATTACTTCAGAAAAATGAAAATGTTCTTGTAAATGCAATTTTCTTACAAATTCGAAAAAAATTGTTTTTCATTGAGTAAGAATCAGGAAAAGGATCATTTTTCTTTGAAATATAAAAGAGTTCACACACTCAAAGAAAAATTTCTGGTTAAATATTCCCATTTCTATTTTAACCAGAATTTTTTTAAGTGCATTAAAAACTGTTACAATACTTTTTTCACAAAAAATCATGTATCGATTATAAAAATCAATTCAATTTTCGTAAGAATATGCAATGTCGACATTGAAAATTGAATTAAAATATCTGCCTATTTTTTACAAAGCGTGTTTGAGCAACGAATTGCTACCTAAGTAATCCAGCACTTAGAATTGCCACTTTGTGCAATAATTATTCGCAATTCATACAGTGGAAAATTATTTAGTAGAATTGAGCTTATGAATATAAGTTTCATAAAACGTATTTTCCATTGAACTTACAATGTTGTTTTTTTTTCTAAATTGCAAGAATATAAAATATATAAGTTTTGAGCAATATAAACCGGTAGTTTTGTTGGAACAAAAATCCCTTTAATTAAATACGCAGAGATAAAAATAAATAAAGTAAGAAACCTAATGTTAGATTCATTTTCAGAAAAATCTCGCTGACTTAAAACTAGGGTTTATAATTCTATACACATTCATGGAGAATGTGAATATTTGCTTATAATTAGTGCCTCGTTAAATCTTTAATATTCATTTGATATTTGCACTACGATTTAAATATATTTCTATACTTATTTATTACAAACTACACTTTTGGTTCCTGAATAGAAATGAATATAATTTTAAGTATTAATAAACATCCTTATTTCGGAAATAATTATTGAAAAACTAATTTGTTTTTGCAAATAAAATTGAGGCTAAAGCCCAAAATTTCAAATTAATATTCCACTTTTCTTCAAATCAATATTTTAGTGTAAAATGTAGGTATACATATATTTAATATGTGAGAGCTTCTTCTAATTCCTAAAATCCGAATTTTGTGTATAGTTAAAACATATTGCAAATCGTATCTTCGAATTCTATTTTCGGATTTTCCATTTGTTCTTTACATAGAATGCTTCCAAGAATCACCAGTCTCATAATTTATAATTCCATTTATCTTGAAAAGGTTCCAACCTTCCGAGCCTTACCTCAACTCTAGTTGACATAAGCGGAAGGAATTATTTTTGTCAGTACAATTGTTAAATGTATCCTCCGTTGTTTATAAATTTTTTATTTTTCAATCATGAAGAGAATTTTCAATATAATACAGAATTTTAAATACTAATTTTTCTTTATGTAATCTGCATGATACAAAAAATTATACATTTTAAATTCAACGTAACTTTACTTGAAAGTGTCTTATAGAGAATTTATATATATA
>JBAGKK010211729.1:0-22179 GCA_037177015.1 Euceroptres primus | reverse complement strand
GGCTTCGCCTCGGGAGGGCAATCACTGCACCGGGAGGAAATCATCGCCATTCGTCCCTAGGTGTGTAATATACTATTGTTTACGAACATTTCTGCAAGTTTAAAAATAAAAGCTTTAGCAGCAAAATTAAGAAATTTCTTCTGACTTGCTTTTAAAATTAAAGTAACTTTTGGGAAAGTTGCAAGCAGGTCATTTATACACCTAATCACTTAATTGAACACACAATTCGTCCACGATACAATAAGCTTTTTATACGAGTGCTTTTTATTTTATTTAACGTTTTTTTTATTTTTTGTTGTAATATTATTTTAGCGCAGGGTATCTAGCGTTTCTCCTAATCAAAATTCCAGGACTTTTTCAGGTTTTCAAGTATTTCCAGCCCGCTAGATGTTTTTAAATTTATGATCTATACTCACTACATATGTTCCAGGTACTATGTGAGGACCAGCTAAATTCGGGTGTGGTCTGGATGGATCTCCAGGTATAATAGAATGTGGACCTTGTTTACAGAACACACAAACCCACGTTGAATCTGTCGTATGCGCGTCGTATCTCGACGATAAAGTGGAGCTAAAGAGGCCTGCTTTGTTAACTTTCCCTGCAATTTAAAAAGGCAAAATTCATAAAATAGAATAAGATGGCCAATTAAATAACAAAATCATGAAACCATATAATAACTTACCCCGATAGTCGAGATCATTTTGATGACTAAGCCTCTTACTTTGACCCGTATTTCCGTTGCCCACATTCTTTCGTTTCTCTTTACTTTTCTCTTCTTCCTGTTCACGTGGCACGTTAACTACTTGAACACTTAATGGACTATCTCGAGGTCCTTCGACATGAACAACAGGTCCACGAGATCTAATAGAACTAGCATTAGATCCAGAATCGTACGTCACTTCCCTCAACCCTTCAATCTTTGTGTTCTTTTTTAAATTCTTCTTCGAACCCTCTTGCTTCTTAGATCCCTTTGTCGCTCTTCCTTTCTTCCCATCCTTCGATTCTCCACTCGGTCCAAAGATGTTATCAGACTTGCAGATTTTTCTTTTTCCTCCTCGAACTCTACCCTTCTTAGCTTTCTTCGTTGGCGTAGATTTCGACTCTACTGATGACGAAACGTGAGCTAAACTCATACTCGTAGCTTCAGTAGTAGATTCTACAATCTCAGCGTTCAAAATATCATCTGGCTTCTCTTCCGACCCATCTTCAAGCTTCGGTTCCTGTTTCTTCGTCTCGTCCGTCTCCACAATCCCCGCAAACATTTTCTCGAGTTCAGATTCCACCTCGTTGAAAGGATTCGCATTACCAGTGACTTTCGGACTCGACACCTTTGAGAGATCTGTAGCATCGTCGCTCGATTTTCTCCTAACCCTTTGGTTCATGACTGGAATTGTCGCCGGACCTTCGCTGCATCTCCGTCTTCTAATCGGTTGATTCTCCTCACTCTTTTCATCTAAACTCTCCTCCATCCTCTCTCCTAAACCAGCTTCCGCACTCGGTCCTAAATTTTCCTCCGTTCTCTGTTCTAAGCTTTCCACCACTTTTTGCCCTGCATTTTCTTCTATTCTCTGCTCCACACTAGACTCGATTCTCTCCGCAACCCTCTCCTCGATTTTCTCCTCAATTCTTTGCTCTATTCCATCAACCACCCGTTCATTTATCTGCAGAGGATGCTGGGTATGATCCATAGGCAAGTCCACCTCCATTTCGCAGCTCCTGGGCTCCGTGGGTTCTGTGGGTTCCAGTTCCATATCCTCCACCTCTGTCTTTGAATCCTTACTAAGTCTCACTGGTTTCTCCAGCTTTCGTTTTCTCCGTTGCTTAGTATTATCGTTCGAATCTTCGTTACTAAATGGAGAAATAACATCCTCCTCTCGATTAGGAGACCTGGATTTCTGTCGTTCTGGCGACATACTCTTAATACTACTCGTGTCTTTTTCCTCCAAGGGCGTAACTATAACAGATCCGATATTTTCAGTACCAAGTTTCTTGTTCCCTCCTTCCAATTTCTCTAGGAGGGAATCAACACCCTTCTTTCCTCCTCTCTTGGGTGCATTTTTCGGCGATCTGACACTCACATCTTCCATCCTTCGATCGCTCTCCACCGACGGTTCTCGCCTAGGACTGTCCATCCCGTCTTTATCCTTGGAAGTAAGATTAACAATAACTGGCATAATGTTTCTTGGCACTTGAGCAATGACGCTCAGAGTATCTTTACATTTTGTCCCTTCTGTGTCTTTCTTCTCTGTCGTTACCCTCTCGATCGTTACGTTCGGAGGTAGATTGATGACCTTTTGAACAAAACTGTCAATACTGCTCTCTTTCATTTTATCGTGAAGATTCGACACGCCCTTGAGATTGCTCTCAAAGTTCTTTACTGAGATTTTAGGAGTAATGATTTCCTTTGTAGAGAGCGACACTGGCTCGCTGAGGGAGTTGGGTGTTGGAACTGAGGAACTGATTCCACTGTCGCAGGACGTGTCACCATTCAGAGGTATAGGAGGGGAAATTATATTGCCGTTCCGACTGCCCTTGTCTACGTTTCGAGCCGTTAAGCTGATGGGGATATCTTGAGGTATTCGAGAGTAGTTTTCTGCTATTTCAGACGTTGCCGACAGATCGAGTGAGCTTTGAACTCCTGGAGCATTTCTGTACTGGTTTTGATTTTGTCGATTGTCAACCAACATCTGAAGGCTGAATAAAGGATTACCAGGTGTGTTTGAAGGTGTAACAGACTTTGCAGGTACTGTCGGCGTGTGCCACGTCGGTGGAGCCTGAGTATGTGCCAACTGTGGAGTAAGTTGAGGTGTTAAATGTGAAGCGCGTGCCATAGATGGATGCGTATAGAATCCGGCTGGATTCAGTGAGGCACCCGACAAAGCCGTTGGATGTATGTTTAAACCTGAAATCAGATTGAAAAAGAATTACTTAACATTATATCGCTCTGAAGAGTGCAAAAATTTGTTCAACCTTGAAAGCGCTTTTATTTTACATTTAAGTGTATATAATTTGAAAATGGAGAAGTGGAAAACCCAATTGTGAAACCTTAAACTACTTGTCTTATCAAAATTGCTTTAGATAAGATTAATACAATTCTAATGAGGGACCGTTCATAAATGACGTAAGGTTTTTGGGTAAGTGGGTGTGTTTTTCATTTTTATATGCTCTCTCACGCGAGGGAGGGGGGGGGGTGATCAAAAAGTTTCATTACGTAAGATTTTTCCAGCACTAAAAATCACTGAAAATATGGATTTATAATTCAAATTCTTGAAAAAATTACTTTAGATAGGGTCGGTGGGAACGTTCAATACTTATGGACCCTTACAGACGTAGGTACGTGAGCCAAAATTTCAAGAAACAGCCTTACGTAATTTATGAACGGCCCCTGACTACCGCTGACTATCAAATTCTTTGGTGGTAAAAGGGAAGCTTTGGACATGCGTAAACGATTTTCGTTCACGATGCTTGGGAATACAGTTTCACGAAACTCCCTAGGTGACAGGAAAAAAATGTCGCAACTTTTAAGCATGTAATTGAAACCAAATAAAAACCGTTTCTAGTTCTAATTTAGCTCTACAGACTTTTATCACAATAATTTTAAAACAGCTGAAATTGAAAAAATACCTTGTCCTTGGGTCATAGTCAGGTGATTCCAGACAGTCTGTGGAGGTGGTGTACCAACCGGTGGTCGGCTGTGACCAGGATACTGACCCGACATTTCGAAATCCTGGAAAGTTCTAGTTTCAGAGTTGTCAATAAATAAATCGTTAAGTGCCTGAGCCTCTAAATTTTGTTGTTTCTTAACGCTACACTTGTCTTCATTAAAGTCCACAGTATGCTTCAGTAAACAAGACTCTGTTCCCTTACTACTTTTGTTTAACTTAATCGGATAGTAATCCTTCTCACTAAGCAAAAGTTTCAGATTTTGTGATTTATTGTCGTTGTGAAAAAGTTTTCTTGAATCGTCGTCGAGTTTTGATGAACCTTGATACTCCGAGGCTCTTAGTGCTGCATCGGAAAGATTACTTGAAGCCAAGTAATGAAGATTTGAGAAGTAGTTTTCTTGTGATGACGGAAATATGCTCTTATCTTTTTCCCAAGACGTTGAAACGGATGGAACAGTTTCTTTCAGACTCGAATTAAATGTTGCAATAGGCGGTAAAAAAACTGCTTCGTTTGTTTGGTTCAATGTTAAATCTGGTCTAGTTCCAAAATCGTAGGCTGGTGCGAGAAAACTGTTAGTGCCACAGGAGCTAATATCAGTTTCTAGAATTGGGTTTATTGTCTTGTATAAATCGTTGAATCTTTTGAAATCTTTGTGTGCTACCAATGGTTCTTGTTCATAGTTCCACTGGAAGTTTGTTGGCAGCGCCCAATGAGACGCATTTCCCAGTATCGGAAACCCTACGAAAGAAGAACAAGAGCTATTAAAAATTCGGTTCTTATAAATATTCATTATTTAAAATCTATTTATTATTTACATATTATTCATAAATTAAGTTACCATTGCTGAAAGCAGCATCAGGTCTATAGTAAGTCACACCATGCTGAAATTCTGAAGGATTTAACAGAGGATTATTGATGTTTGGAATATTGTGATGATGTTGTCCAATCCAAGATAAATGATCCAAGTTCCCAAGCACAGCGTTTTCACTCAGTTGATGAATGTGTGCTTTTTCTGTTTCTGAAAAGAAATTGTATTATAAAAATCACAATTCTTCTGTTAAAAGACAAATTCGATTTTGGAACAGACAACTGTTTTTCACATGATAAAACAAGTAGTGGCATTTCCAAAATCGAATTAGGTAGACAACTATTAAGTAGGTAATTATTTTGAATAGAACCCATATTAAACTGTAAGTATACAGTTGAGTATTTTTGTCTGGATTTCAATAAAACTTAAAAAATTTAAGATAAGAATTCTTCTATTTAATTAGATAATCGGCAAAGACTGTTTACACAGTTGCCGTATTTCTTTTATCTACAATGTAGGATCTTTAACACAAGTATTATTTTCATTCTGATAAAACTGTAATATTGTATGATAAAATGAAGTAATTTCTTGATCGTTTCAATCTCCATTTTAAAAAATATTGAAATCTTACTTTTATACAAATTGAGAAATCTAAATCTAAATCAATCTATTAAATGACATAAGAATCAAAAGGAAGCACTACAGAATAAAACATACGAATTTAACGATTTAAATACACAATGATTTTAAATAAATATATACTGAACAACTCTAATCAAGGAATTGTCAGATCCTAGATTACACGCGAATTTGGATAATAATGCAAGATATTTTATAGTACACGACATCTGTGTAGGTTGACATATGCTACGATTTCCTAGCTAGTAAAATGTCAACTAATCGTATGAATGATTCAACAACTAATGCTCAGTTTCAAAGACACTCAATCAAACAAGGACATTCAAAGTTTGGGAATCCCTGTCAACACCCTGGTCCAAATATCAACACCATCCACTAAATAGTGAAATTCTTCACGAACCTACATTTATTTTCAACGATAATTTTCCAAAACCGCACTAAAAAATGGTTTTTAATGGACTTTTTAAAAAAACGGACTCCCTTTCCAGACCTTATTATCCAAGGGACCACCCTTGTAATTAACATAAACAAAAACACTCAACCGCTCAGGATTTTTCTACCGCATCAAAATAAACACAGAGACGGTGGACAAGCGAATTAATTTTATAAGACGCGATAGGTACGAAATTGGAGAAAAAACAAGGGCGGAAAATTCGGCGTGGCGGGTGACGTTAACGGTTTTGTTCGATATGAATGCGATGGAAGTGACGGGGCAAAAATTTGTAGAGCGTAGATGAATTCACACGACTAAATAACAACAATTGGCGAGTTGGAGAAATTCGTAACTTGCGGTGTTTGCAAATTGAGTGTAGGTGCGACAGGCGCACACAAACAGACGTGCACAAAGGTACGCTTACACGCGTGCAAAGGGCCACGTAAGGGCAAAGCAATGCAACACTAGGAACTGTTAATTAGAGGGTAATTAATCACGCACACATGCACAGCTTTTTGGACACAAGGCTGGAGAATTTGCGAGAATTCCTGGAGCGTGAGAAGGTTGTATTTTGATTTGCGAAATGATCGCGACAGAGGGCAACGACGAGACTCGACTGTCGGGAAAATCCGACAGCTTTGTCACCGGTTTGCTGTGTTTTTGGAGCTGGACAGCTCGCGAGGTCGAGTTTTGCGGAAGACACGGACACGCGTGTTACCGGCACTCGTTCACGCACACGGTGGTTCGAATGCACCAACACCCCGACGGCATAGGCTGACGGACATGGGTGCCTCTTTCTTTCGCGTAAATCGATGGCCACACTTGATTTTACTAGGCTTTTCCGAGGCAATTCCGGGCGGTGCCCTTTACACTGTTGAAAAGCACAAAAGCCCCGGTAGTGTCCGTGGTTGGGTTCCTTGTGATTACACACCTTTTGCAAGAGGTCCGTACAAGTCAGACGAATTTACGATTTTTCGGCCAAAAAATCGTCAGGGCAACAACCAAAGCAATGGTGGCCGCTAGTAAGCGAGCTGCGCAGTGCTGCTAACTCGTGAAGGCGGCGCGAATTAAAAGTTTGTCTGTCTCGCTTACACTTACGGCTTTGCGTTCTCTGCCTCTCTCTTCCGCAAGGGTTCCAAAATTTTCGATTTTTCAGAAAAAGCTAATTGACTGATTAATTACTTGATACATAAAAAATTAGGTGATGGGACATTTCATATAATTACAAATAAAGTAAATTATTTTAATATTTTCTGCTTAAAAAATAAGTTTCCATTCAAATTTAGGTAATAATTCTTTTGGAAATTTTATTTTTTTAATTTTTCAAATCGTTTTTCAGTTTCTGCAATTTTCTACCTAAATTTTAGAAATTTATTATTTAAATGAAGTAAATTTTAATTATCAACTTATTGTTTATTAATTTATGTATTTTTAAAACTATACGTACTCTGAAAAATTCAAATCCATTTAAATATAATCACTTTAACATATTATTATTATCGAGTAAAAAGAAAATAAAATTTTTAATGAGGTTTTAAAATAGGTGTATAAGACATAAATTTTGAATGAATTAAAATTTTTAAAATATGTGTAGAGCTTTTATTTTATGAAGTAGTAAGTTCAAAGAATTCCTCTTTATATTGAAGTTCTTCAAATTTTTATCAAAATACCTTCGATAAGCTGATTTAGCCTAATTATAAGTAAAAATTATCTCTACTTACTTTCTGTGTCGCATATATTCATTATTAAAGTTGAGCTATCCCTGAAGAAAACCTTTTCAGATGATTCAGATTATTTTTAATTACAAAATTTGTTGATGATTTATAAAAATTATATTTCTTGATGAAAAAATTTATAAAACAAAATAAATATTCAATTAAAGCCATATTTATCACTATTAATTAATTAAATAGCTAACACATAAGGCATCGTTTAA
Organism: Euceroptres primus; assembly: GCA_037177015.1. Taxonomy (NCBI): domain Eukaryota; kingdom Metazoa; phylum Arthropoda; class Insecta; order Hymenoptera; family Figitidae; genus Euceroptres; species Euceroptres primus. The sequence goes on along the minus strand of JBAGKK010211729.1, from coordinate 14,697 downwards.
AAATTTCTTTCAAAAATGTAATTTTCGACATGAGATAAAAAAATTGATTTCTTGTAATCATTCCGAGATTTATCTTTTAATTTTAATATTTAAATATTATTTATTTAGAATTTTATTACCTAATCATTTCCTGCTGAGATTAAAATTTGTTCAAATTTTTTACTTTAAAAAAATAAAAATCCTGAATTCTAGATATTTTTATTTAAACCCGATAAAATTTAATTTGTAATTGCGGAAAATCATTGAATACTTTTTGGAGCAGATTGTTTCATTATAATTATTTTACGTTTAATTAACAGAGTATTTAAAATGTTTTAAATGTTTAATTAACAGAGTATTTAAAATGTTTTAAATTTGAAAGTGTGTTAATAATTAAGAGTATTTTTATTTTCGGTTTTAATTAATGTGAATGACATTCCAGCAACGTCTGCAGCGTAGTTTGAGCAGAAAGTTGGATGGGCACAGAAACTACAAGGGCACTCGAAGGTTCGAGGCCACATTGAAGTGCTTTACACATTCGCTCTCCACGCAGGATGTTTCTTTTCTACCTTTAGAAATATTTATTAATCCCACAGGACTCAATTCAGATTGATAGCTTTATTTGTCATCTGCAATTTGCATTTTTATCATTGAAAAAAATTGTTTTCCCACGTAAACATCAGATAAATTTAATAAATGACAAAGTATTGTGCAAAATGAAATAATATTATGCAATTATGGTAAAGTAAAATATTTACAGAATTTTTTATTTCTTTTATACATGAATTTTGAATTCTACTTTTACTTCTTCGACTTTAATTTATTTTTACATATACATGCAAAATTTACATTTTTTTAATTTCTGAATAAAATTTACTTACCGAACCTTGATTCTCTATTATTCTCCAACAAGTAGTTTCGCATCATTTTTAGTAATTTTGTTCAACACTAAAAGTATTTAAACCCCTTGCCGTGTTTGGCTCTTACAATAATTGGGAAACAAATTTATAATAAAATTTCCAACTTCTGAGAATAGTCGTAAATGAAGTTTATATAATCTGAATATTTTTTATAAGAATCCAAAAGTAAATACATGAAGTCTGAAAACGATTAAATCTTTCTTATAGCATTTATTGAATTTTCCCGCTCTTTTAAAATGTTTTCTTGCCTAATGAAATAAAAAAAATTACTAACTTATATAAATCATCAAACTTTTACTGTTTTTTTATTTTTTAAAGTGAAGAAAATCTAATTTCTTAAATGAACATTTACTTTTTAAATCTTACCGATTTTAAAAAGTTTCGCGTTCGTGCGCCTTACGCTGCAGCGCGGAACTTTCGAGATACCTGTCAGATATGTACCGGGATTCAAAGTTCCGCTTTTGAATTAATTTTATTCGAAATCTTGTTCGAAAATTGAAAAATCTTAACGGATCTGATAATAATTAACGAGTTTCGCCAATCAGAAACTTTCCCTTGCCTAATACAAGTTCTTTTATTCAATAAGTCAAATTTTTTGTGGATAAAACAGAGAAGGTTGCATACGACGCAATGCAAGATTCTAAACTGCGTCTGTAATGTTATGCGCATTCGCAGACTGCGGGGCGTTTGCATTCCATACTCTTCAAAAAAATTAAGAAGTTGTACTTAAGGTAGGCCCTTGGAATTTTTTTGGGGAAAACGTATATACTATTTTTCATAATAAATATGCAGTTAACTTTATTTCACTAAAAAGGAACCAACAAACAAAAAAACCTACGTCACTATTCATTTTTTTACCTACAAAGAGGTTTTTGCAATTAAGAGTCACAAAATATATTTGAAAATCTTCAAAATAATTTACACAACTTCAAACGCAATCGTACTTCAAAAATTGACAGAGTAAAAATAGAGATTTAGAAATATTTACGATTTAGTCTCAACTTTAGATTTCAAAAGACAACTTGAAACTCAATTTGAAAACAGATTTAATAATTTTTTTGATATACGAAGACGATTCTACTACAGCTGCATATATTTGGTCACTTCGTATTTAATAAACGTAGAAAATACTTTACTGTACAAGTGCCGGTGTTTGGGTTTCTGCTTCTGAAGGTGCAAGTTTTGAAACTTCACTACTGCTTGGAACTGTTTTGGTTATTGTTGGTTCTGGTGGTTTAACACCTGTAACTACAGCAGGTTCCCTTGGTTCTTGCCAAGAGGGAATAATTTTTCCATGAATGCGCCAACTTCCGTACTCATTAGCTAAATGCCTCTCAAATACTATATATTCCAGGACGTCTTTCGCCACGAATTCGCTCCCATGCATTAAACGTCCGAATCGGTCATAAATAGCCAAAGTCTGAAATAAGAGCGAATTTTATCACTGATTTTTTTTTCAACTGACAAGCATGCATTTCTTTAAAATTGCATTGATTAAACAAACCTGTTTGGTATGAAATCGAACGGTAAGTTGAGCATAAGCATTGTCTTTATTAGAGATACTTGTAGTTCGAGCACGCACGATTCGTGCCGGCTCCAAAGATTCGATGAAGGTCCATCGAATTTGTTTATTCTCGATGTTGTGCTTCATTTCCTAAAAATAGGAATAATCAGAAAGCAGAATCAAAACGCATTCAAACTGTTAAAAATGCTAATATTTTTGGTTGGACGACTAAGAACTATTCGTAATCGAAAAATGGATTTTAAAACTTTTCAATCAGACATTTCTTGCAGGATAGAATAGTTAATTAAATATTAAAAAGCGACATACTTACAGCATAAACTTTTTCCGTAACGTAGTCTCTAATCTTCTCAAAATCTTTACTGTGAACAAATTCAGGATCGAATAGTATCAAACGGATATTAAATTTTATGGAAACAATATTCTTGTACAGTTACTTACCTTGCCAGATTTGTGTGTGCATTAATGTAAATATCTCTGGCCTCATCTGCGAAATCTGTTGCGTTAAAATCGTCAATGTAACTTTTAATTTTCCTAATAGACATCATAGACGTTGTTTTTTTCCCAACAGCTAGCACATTTTGCTTCACCCCCTGAAATAATATTGTGTTAATGATGACTTAAATTGTAGCTAAGCATTTAAATATATAATTAAATTACAGATGCAGAGATAGCTGAAAATTTTCCATCTCCCTCTGGAGGGACGTAAGCTTCGAAAATACCACCAGTGCAGGCGAGAGTAAAGCCTTTTTCGATCCACGGCCTGGCAGGTAAGAGACCTCTCTTCTTCAACATTGAACGTCTTTCATCTTCCGTTAATTCGTCCGGGCGTTTAAATGATGGAAGTTCTACATAAATGACTTTGGCTTTTCGCTCTTTCTTAAATTTAGGATTCCAGTGTTTCCCATTGACGTTTCTGACAAAGTCGATTTGAGTGGGTGCTACTAGAATGTAGGCTGGTTTGTTCTGAAAGCAATGCAAATGTAAATTTAAAATTAGATTATAGAAAAATTAAAGATTTCTGTATATAATATACATTTTTTCTTACCTTGATAGTTTTGCCTATTATTGACAACGTATTTGTTAAAAGCCCAGCCATTGTTTTAAAAAAGTTAGCCCTTGAAACACTGTAACTGCACAAATAAAACAAAACTCTCTACTACTGTCAACCGTAATTCTTAGATTAAATCGATGAAAATATCAGTTTATGAAAATCAAAACATTCACCGGAGTCACGAATAAGTTTCATGGGTTTCATGCCATTTCATACTTTCATGGCGTTCATGGCAATGTGCATCAATGTGCGCAATGTGTGAAACATAACCTCGCTTTTTTGTTTTCTTGTTCACAGAAACTCTATCGGTAATCAAACAAGTATCGGTAATATCGAATTTTCTATTAGCTTTTGCTTGTAAAACAGTCGTGATAGAGTACAGTAAAACACATTAATTGTACAGACAATCAAATTAATTTCTCTGAGAAGGTGAAGAGGTGGAAAATGAAGAGAAGGTGGTTGCTGGTTGAGCACAAAAGGTGGGGATGTGTTGCTGTGGATTGATTTTGACATGACAGTGGGGCACAGTGGGGAATAGTGGAACTAGCTCGAAAGACTGTTGTCGACATCGGCCGAGTCCCCGAGTCGGCGGCTCACTACAGTTTTGGCTATGGCTTGTATAGGGTCGAGTCGGCTCTGTGCTCGTGCGGAGAAACTGTGCCAATTCGGACATTTCGCCCAGTTTCGAAGGAAAGTTTTGACGACATGTGTTAAGTTCCGACAGGATGTCGAGCGACCCGCCAGCACACTTCTTCAGAATTGTCAGGTAACTCAAATTACTTCACTTAACCTTGTGCACCACCACGTCTCAACGGTCTCAACAGAAAAAACCTCACTTTAGAACCACTTCTTTCAAAGATTTCCTAAAGAAAAATTCTCATAACAAATTCAACAGTTTTCGTTTTCGATAAAGAGTATTCCAGCTGAATAATTTTAATTCAGAATTTTCTGTCAAAAGTCCAAGTTCTTTGGTAACAATTGACATAACCTCTGACACGAAGTCACGCGTGTTATATTAGTAACTCTCATTATTACGTGGTGACCTAACCTAAAATCTGTAAAGAAACCGAAGAAACGAAACGACAAAGTTGCAGGCAAATGTCGAAAGATTGACTAAAAATCATTCTGAAATTATGTCACATGGTAGTCCTTGACGTTACATAAATAGTTGGCATCATTGAAGGAATTACATACGGAAAAGTCGGGGTGTTTTCTTGATCCCTTTCCTTATCGGTTCAAAGAAATGTTAAAATTACATAACAGTAGAGTCTGTCAGTTGTTTGACGTTTCGTCAAATTTTGAATAAAATACTAGAGTATCCGGTGTTGTTTCATCGTAGCCTACATCGAGAAAACTCTCTTTTCTCACTTCGTTGATCTCGCGTGAAAGCAGAGATGTGTCTAGTAATTATTTCTTTAGAAAACGAGTGAAATCCCGCGAAAATATTCTGCACGTCGGCATCAGCTGTTCGTTTCTAGCAGACGCCAGCAAGTGTTATGTCGTCTGCTCTCTGACACATAATATCTTCTGCTAGTGTGGTGCCTTCGAAAATTATTACCAAAACGAATTTAATTATTGAAAATAACAAGACAAAGAATTATCACATGTGGAATTTTAGTTCAAAATTTTTTTTAATCGCTTCGCAAGTGTCTCAAGTCGTTTTTCTTATAAAAATCTGCGAATCTCATTTCTGCGCATGCGTAACAGTCCATTTAAATTTTTACCGGGAATTTTTAAATAATTACTTTTAATATGTAAAAAGTGTTGATATGACGAAAATTTTGATTAAAAAAAAATTAATTCAAGAATTGAAAATAAGAACGAATAAGAATGTTAGTTGCACTATTCTGCTAAATATTATGTCACTATACAAGTATGTGACTTTGTTATCAAATATTTTTATTATTTTAGTTAATTTGCTTATAGATTATATGGAATTTTAGATATTGCAATCTCCTCAATAGAAGATTAATTTGAGATAATTGAAAGTTGAATTTCAGATTGGAACTGGAGTTCTAAATAATTTGGAAGTTATTAATGTAATTTTAAAGAAAGTACTTTTTCCCAAAAAAATTACGAGATATTTTGGTATCACGAAAGTGACTTGGTGGAGGTGCAATTTTGAAATTTCGCCTAAGGATGTGGCCGCACCTGTTTAGAGTAACGCGTTCCTCAATGGGGAGAGACCCCCTTTTAAATTTCCATCTAGGCGGGTTCATAGTGACCAATTGCTTAGCGCTAATCGTCATTCGCCTTGCGCAACTCCTAAGTAAATGCGGCCCGTTAAACACTCGGTCCATAAATTTGGTGGCCCTCCTTCCTCTTTTCTCGTTGCTTCATGCCCGGTCAATATTATATAATTGTCTTTTACTTTATTTTTAAAAAATAAATTATTCCGTGAATTATTCAATTCCAATCCCATTGCATCAAAACAAACTAAACATTTTTAATAAACTTTTGAAAGGTGTAGATTGGATATTATGAATTTGAGATGATTAAGGTATTTTCTCGGTCTTAACAAAAACGTGGATATTTTTTGAGAAAAATCTGTAATTGTGTAAACACTTAAAAGCTTGTTTTTTTATTGTTCTACAGTCCTGAAGAGGGTATAATACTACTACCTATACCGAAACGTCGACGATGTAACAAACAAGAAAAATTTATTATGACCGAAGAAAAGATCTTATTTATCTAAAATTCATTTTTAATTAATTTCGTTGCATATTCTCTTATGCTTATACCAGCAGATAAAAATGATCATTTTCTATACAAGGAGCTCATTTTTTAATGAAAATTTTTCTCCATAACAATGATTAGAGTTGAAAGTCCATATGTAACACTTAAATATTATGCATAAGTAAATAATATATGTTTCGGATTGTTGCTTTAAAAATTTTTTTAAAAACTCAATTTACTCAATCATTAATTTTATGCAAATAGTTGAATGAATAGTTTAGCTTTTTCCATAGTATCAATTTTTCTTCTTAACAAATTTTATTAAGTATAACATAAAAACTTTTGAAATTGTAATTACGTACTCTTGGAAAATCTTCTCTATCTTATCTAACTTAATGATTAAAATCATTATTAAGATGTAGAAACGAATAATGTTGAAAAAGTTCTGATCAAGTATTGGATTTAAATATTTAAAAGTTTGAAATTTTCATTTTAGTTTCACTTTTAAGATTTGGCAAGATTTAATAGTGATATAGGATTTAATAGAGAGGAGATTTATAGATTAAAAAAGAATGATATAATTCTGTTTTATTCTAGGAGATTTTTATATTGAGACAATATAGATAAAACTTTCCATTTTCTTCACTTTTGATATGCAATTGACGAGAAACCGGTCGAGCGAATTTCAGCTCTAAGCTAAACATAAGTAGGCTAAATGGCAGAGATCTTTACCCAAGTCTGTGTGGAACGTCCGTAGTGCTCTTGACTTTCTCGATCGCGACTTATCTGACTATAGTCGTGTTCATTTCTGTCTATGCTTACCTATACGTGTTGATTATTTACTTACTCCTCGATTTTTGACCCTTAATCGATACTTTTGTTGACAAGTTACAAAATTTCGTACATTCATCAGTTTGAACTGAAAAGAATTATCTCCAGAACTTATTTTATTATCTGTTTCGTTATTATTTTATTTATTTTTTCATAAAAAATACTTCAATTAAGTTTAACGGCTATATAATTCAGGTAAAGAATTCCAAGTGTTTCATTTTTTTCTACAAGTCACCGGATGCTATTTCCGGGAACAAATATTCTCAAATAAGTAAAGTGAGGAAAAAAATTGACGAAACAAAGATAAAGTTTTCGTAAATTTCAGAAATATTTCCAAGTACCTTATTAACTTTTAATATTCAATGCTGTATGTTTATGTTATTTTTATCTTGTTTCTGTTCTTAATCACTTGATAGTCTTTTTGATTTTAATCGTTTCCTTGTCCTCATTGAACAAAAAATTTGTTATCATTTACAGTAGATAATTCTTTCTCATTTCTGAATTCCTGAATTGAAGAGACGAGTTCCCGCTTTCTTCTTCGATGCGCGTGAGAGTAAGTTCTACCTTAGAAATACGAAACGAAACCGGCCTACTGTTAGTTGGGAATGTCGTAGACGGTCGTAGTAAATTCCTTAGACTTTCGATCAGTTTAAATCCTTTGATAACTTCACTCGTTATAACTGGTCTTCTTTCTCTCCAAAAACAGGAATTTGAATTTAATTTTATTATTGCTTTAAAAAGTTTGATTAATTCTTCGAAAGTATACTTGAGACATATAATATATTCAAATGATAATTATTATATTTGATATAATAATCTAAGAATCTATCAATAAGTTAAAAAAGGTCGTATATTCGCACTAAAATATGGGAGCACGTGTCTTGCTTGCCTTTTTTATATTCTTTTATATTGAACAAACTCTAACAACGAGCAATATTCTTTTTTCATGTAAGCAACTTATTGACTCATACAATCTCTTTTCTTTTCATGCACATGTTTTAAGGACAAGTTTATTGTATTTCGCAGAGTAAAGAAATGTAGTAAGAACTGTATATAGTCGCAAGAAATAATGATTTATACTTTAAATGATCATCTGAAAATAAGTGCGTAAATAACTACTTGTTACTTTTGATAGTACAATAAAATTGAGAAAAAAAATTTTTTTCTACTCAAACATATGCCTACTTTCCCTGATTAATCCAACATTTAGTAGCTACTTTAAGCTTGATCGTAAATATATTTGTCAGCTGGTTTTCTTGGCTTAAATAAACTCTTCAAAGATTGTTCCAAAAGAAAAAGTTTCATCTGAGAAATATTTTCTAAACACAGAAACTGTTATCAAAGAAAGTTTTGTCATTCTCTAGAATAAAAATATTGTCAATGTACTGAATATTAATTATTTATTATAGTAATGTTAATGATATTAAAATTTTAATATTACGGAGAAAAGGTTAACTACATTTCGAAAAAATTCAATGACAATTTGATAGAATCAATAGTATATCCATTTCACTTCCTTTTCTCTAAATTTCGAAATTAAAATTACTTTTCATGACTTATGAATTAATATACAAGCGGAAAGCCGCTCCTAACATTCCATCTCATGTTTATGCAATTCCACTCGTCGACAAATGTATTCACATAAATCTTTTCTCAATTTCCAAAGAAATGAAATACAACTTTTCGTTATTTCATTTTCTTATAAGCTTTCTTCAATTTCTATTCCAATGTGAAATTTCTTCAAAATTGCTGAAAATGTATATCCAAATTTGAAAACATGCGCTGTTTCTCTCACTAGATTGTAAAATGAATTCTCTTGTTATCAAATTAAAACACTATGTAAGTACTTTGCCCAAATCCAACTTCAATTGGATAGATTTTTAATATTGCATTACACTTGGAAGAAAAGCAGAAAACGCACAGTTCAAAAATTTGTATCTGATTCTGTTGACGTCTTCTTTCTTTGAAAAAAATCTTCCATATTGAATTGACAAACGTGTCACAGGTGTCAGGACTGACGCAAAGCGTCTCGATTCATAGTATTCTGGTCTCGTACGTCTACGCGTGCAAGTACGCTGAAGAACGCATGAATATTTTCACAATGCAATTATATATTAACGCAACAAATTATCACGAGCACACATGGAAACTCGTTGTCATATTAGCAATTCACCTCTGAAAAAAAGATTTGTCACTCAATTCTTAGTTGTTTCTCATTTTTCTCGTTTTAAACCATGATTTTTTATTCACGTCTAAAGAAAACATTTGCCAATTCTCAATAACGATAACGAAATTAAAAATACGGATTTACATAAAAATAAGACAATTAGAACAAAGGTACATGATTCTATTGTCAAATCAAATTGACAATAAAAATACAACTACCAAATGCAAATGGAGACTTTTATTGACAAGGAGCTAACAAAATGGAAAATACATATAGAATCGATATTCGGAATAAGAAGATGTCCACTGCTCCTATTTGAAAAAACGTAATTCATTTTTGCGCATTGTCAGACGGGCGTAAGACAGGCGCTGCACAGAAAAGAAATTAGCATTGAATCAAGAAAATTTTGGTCTGAATACGGACGATACAATACTTTCTGGATCCAAGAAAATTTTTCTTGTCTTAAGAAAATGTTCTTGAATGAAGAAACTTATTTTTCTGTAATCAAGTACATTTTCTTGAGGCAAGAAAAATTTTCTTGGATCAAGAAAATATTGTATCTTCCGTATTCAGACCAATATTTTCTTGATTCAATACTAATTCCTTTTCTATGTGCAAGCCGGACTGACGCCCGTCTAACAATACACAAAAATGAGTTACGTCTTTTCAAATAGGAGCAGTCGATGTGCAGATTTCATAAATGAAAAAATAAGTTGATGATTTCACCGCAGGCATTTATAGAATCTCAGTTTAGATACAGTATTACGTGCCATTAATTTGGTTAAATTAACACAATATTTTTTTTGGCTGTTTCAAATTAAAAATTAAAATATTTGATTTATTACAGGTACATTTAAACTCTGTTGTGAAAGATTTTAAAAGAAACATATACGTAAAAGATACAAACATTAACACTAAGGGTTGATTATTCTCGAACAAGTTGTACATATCTTATAACATGTCTAATGACGTTTAATTAATTCTAATAAGCATAAAGATCTTCTCACGTTTCACTTTCTGATTAAATCTTAAATTAAAATGTAGTAAAACGCTATGAAAAAAACATTATTATGTTGATTATTCATACCTACATGGAAGACAGTATTGTGTCAGTCGACCGTCTGAATAGCTAGCCTGAAACTCTTCTCACAAGTCTACGTAATAGTAAGCATAATACCACAAATATGGAAGGTAAATTCAACACTCAACACATCTTGAGATCTTTTGAAAGCAAAAAGTTTCAAGGAATTCACTTTTGTTCTTACCTACTTTTGTTCTCAGTATTTCATCAGGCATCGATTCTCAGCATACTCATCCCACATATCTGATCCCCGATTCTTTTTTTCTTTTGTTATAATAATTTCTTCTACGGGCTGTACAAGTGCTATTATTATCTGCTGGTCTTTTCTTCCTCAAGGTTGAATTTCACGGTCATTTGAAACCACCAAAAAAATATCAGAAATGCAAGTGCGCGACCTTCGTTCTCCTTGAACCTCCAGACGTATGAAATCGTTTATTTGCACCAAGAAAGGCTGCAAGTGTCGTTATACTTTTTTATCAAAACTTTCCTTGTTTCGAGTCGGACATAATAATTTTTAACGACTACCATTTTTAATGTCAGTTTTGATATTTTTTTATTTCACTTGAAACAAAGGATTGTGACTGCATAAAAAGGAGGAGCGTGTTTGGACTATATTCTTGAATTTGTTTTTTATTTAGCAATTCCAGTTTCACACCTGGTGAACTCTTCCACATTACTACTTTGCGACCTTGGGGTGAATCTTGTCGGTTCATTTCAAGTCTGCATTCTGTGTTTGATATACTTATAAAGTTTATTTTCTCACGTCGTTTTCCCATCTTGTTTTCTTATCTCCTTTTCTCATCTTAAACTTAACTTTATCCTTCAATTTAATTATAAAGTTAAATTTCAGATAATGATGTTGACAATGAAAAAGACAATAATTGTCCCTTTGTCACTCTCTTGAATGTTGCTCACTATAAAAATAATTTCTATGCTTATTCTGGCGTATTTTGTTTACATGAGGGATATGTCCAGTGTTTGTGTATGCTAAAGCATTTGATTATGGTACGTAATACGTTTATGGGTACCCATCCAAGACACGTTGTCCTACATAGCAATCCGCATAGCGAGGTCTCTGTTCATGACATTTATGAATTTTCTCTTACCCAATCGCAATTATCCTCGTTAACCCTGAAGATTCTATGTACTATATTCTACATCGCATTATTGAAGGGATTGACGTTCCATCTGAGACAACTTGGTAAATTTTCTTGGAGAAAGTTCTAGATGTTGCATTCGGTTACACATATGTAAAAAAGTATTGGATCAAAAATATTATATTCTCAGAATAAGTAACTGAAGTGTAAATCACTGTTGCTTCATTCAAGTAAATTTATCCACTTGTTGTAAGTACGATCTTACTTGATTTAATACATGTATTCCTGGGACAAGAAAATTAATATATTGACTAAAATAAATATTTCTCTTAGTCTGATAGATAAGGCTGTGTCAATCCTACACAATTAAACTCTACACACCAAAAACTCTTCACGGTAATCTCTACTCAGAGCAATTCTACACATAATAATTTTGATAAAAATTGCTGTTCTACCCTACACAGTTAAATACTACACGGTGAAATTCTACACAAATTAATATATTAAATTCCGCAAAAGGCTACACTGTTAAATTATACACACACACTCGTTATATTCAATACTTTGTTTAATTCTACACAGTTTAACTCTATATCGTTAAAATGTAGAAAAAATATGGATATGTTTCCTTTTGAAAGTAAGCTCCTCAAATGAATACGTTCTTCAAAACTTGATATGTTGACAAAGAGAGAGAGAGAGAGAGAGAGAGAGCGAGCTAGACTTCGAGCTCTTCGGAGCTTTTAACTCTTTCAGATATACGAAAGTATATCTTTTTTATATAAACTCTGAGACAGTGACGGAGTTTATTGACATTTTCATTCGGAAAAAGTTGATTATGTCTTTTTCAAAACGAATTTTACGTGAAACAAATAAATATCAATTTAATTAAGAATTCTCTTTTGAAATATCTTTTTTGGTTAATATTTTTAATATGTAGAATATTTTTTTTATTTTCTTACTTTCCATATATATATATACTTGTCTCGAGTCAAGAATTCATTGCATTAAATCACTATTGTATTGTCACAAAGTTATATATTCCAAAGTTAATAAAATATGTTCTTCACTTATTAGTTTCAGGCAAGTGAAATATTTTCTTCATGAAAGTATTTCTTCGCATACATTAATACCACAGTGTTTTAAACTAAGTAAAAGTAATATTCGATCTGATATTACATTTTCTCAGATAAAGAATATATACTTTTGTTCCAATCATTCTAATCACTTGACAATCTACAGACGCATGTCAAGATCAAGTCGTTGACGGTACACTGTCCTCCACGACGAGTCTTGCATAATTTTTATTTCATTTGAAATGCCCACTTACAAATACTATTTCATGGATGACCAATAAATTCGCCATCACAAGACTTTTCCGAACGAACCATCTTTTCCGCTTCATTTCTACTACCGGTCAAGGGGAGTTAATTGTTGTTAGATAACTGTGAAAAGAAAGTTAATAGCGATGACAATAAAAGAGATTTTACGTTTTCCGGAAAGATTACCATTATTTTGAAATTTATTGGGTTTTTAAATTATTTATAAAGTGTTAAAGTTGAAAGTGTTTGGGATTATTTTAAATGTGTGTCGATTTTTCTTATAATATAAATTGTTAGCATATATTTTACAAAAGTTTTCAGAACTCTGGGAGTTATATAGCATGTATATTGTCCTCGAGAAAAAAGAGCCACGGACAATGATTTGCAGAGAGGGAAAAGGCCAACGCACAATTAGCATCTTCTTTGGTTTGTTAAAACAATGTAAACTAATCGACGTGAGATTACGCGTTTCCACGTAATTGCCTCTGATTATTCTTAACGCGCTTTAATGCCTGAAAATAAATACCGGATTTACACCAGCAACATATAACATTCTGGAGATTTTAATGCTTGGGCCTGTCGTTGGTTTCAATTCACACCTAAAGTTTCAAACGTTCAAATGAATGAAATTTTCTATGTTGACTCAAAATTTGACTTGAAACATTGTACCAAATAAAAATGAAAAGCAGCATCATGAGTTTCTTTATTAGTGCATTTCAGTTTAAAATGAAAACAAAAATTATTTTTATTTGAACGTTCAGAAATCAGAACTTTAAGCAAGTTCATTCCACAAGACACCAACTTTAGACAAAATTTAAGTTTGCAAAGTATAGAAAAGAAAAGATAAATTTGACGAAAACAATTATATAGATAGCAATATGAAACTTGAAATTGTATAGAAATATCTCTATACAATTTTACAATGCTGCTTTCTGATACCATCTTATCTTTCTTATAATATCTCATATCTTCTGCATTGTTCCTTAAGAACTTTCGAGATATCAAAGCTCATGAAATCTTCAAGATTAGGTAGATTATATATCGTGAGAGTTAGCATCGAATAGATTATTGCAAAAGAAGCAGACTCTTGCGAAACTCAATGTTTGAAGCTTTATATCCATTCTCTTAATGACAGTGCGCACGATAGCGTGAAGCAATTACCTTCAGTGATCTATAAATAATCGATCAGCATTTATGGTTTACTGTTTTCAAAATCAGACTTGTATTCTTGCACCTGCACTTTATTTTGTTTTGATATTTTACACATCATTGCATTAAGATTATTGCAATAAGAATTTTATGACATTGTTAGATGTTAATTCTCTATTAAAATCAGTTTGTTTATAAATAATAAATTAATTTTATTAAATCAGTTTAAAGAAATTTTAGATATAAATGCTTGGAAATTTAATCTGGATTTATTGGAAAAACGTCAGTGCGTAAAGGTACCAAGACAGGACATCTCCATTCGTGGAGAACTTTTTAGAAATTCTGAATCATCTGATTCGAATGCGTCAATTGCTGAACGCAACTTGCATGAATGAGTGATGTTTTTATTGGTTGAGTAGCTAATCCAGATATACCATTCGATATGCCAGAAATTATTATGTATCAAGAAAAATATATACCATCGTAAATCATTATGTAAATTGCATTCAAACTAATATTCATTAGGTTAGTATTTTCTAATTTCTTAAATAAAATTCATAAAATTTGCATTTAGTCATAATAGTTGATAAACGGTAATAGCGATATTTTAGGGTTCCTCTGACTAATAAAGGTTCAATGCACTCCTATTCAATCGAGCTATATTTCAGAATGTGATTATTGAAGCCATTCAGTGAATGAAATCTGGGCTTGAATGAAACTCCAGTTGATATTCTAAGCACATTATATATTCCTGTCTGTATTATCTATGCTGAAACGGCTTTGATACACAAAATTTGACTCTCTATTGATTCTTTTACTTTTTAAAAAAATTAACTTGCAATATTTAAAAATTTAATTTAATTAGAAATCTGAAATTAGTATTGTAATTACAAAATCAATAT
>JBAGKK010211618.1:0-22179 GCA_037177015.1 Euceroptres primus | reverse complement strand
CACACACACACACATATATATATATATATATATATACACCTGCGAGTTACATGGGGTCAGCCTGGCTGTAGACAAAACGACATTCTATTATGTGCATGTTGAGAAGCGCTGCTTTTCAAGGGGAAATTCGTGAAGCGCAGACTCCACGATCTCCCACTAGTTTTCTCACGCGGATAGTGGGAGGAAGAAGCGCGGCGCGGGCTATAAAACTCGCCGCGCGGACGAGAAAGTCAGAAACTCGCGGACGAACCGCGACGATCTCTTGAGAATAACTTGAGGGTGGCTCAAGGATTTATCCTTGAAACCTGCCTCTCATCCTTTTCTCATCAGACTGATCTTATAAACGACTAAAGGTTTCCTTTGACTTTTTCTAAGATTTTATCTGAGAACAATCCGAGCGTGTCGTCAAGTGAACTCTTGACTGATCTCTAGAAGAGAGAAATTTCCTACGAAAGAGATCTTCCTTTCCAAATCTCTGTCTACACTTTTTTTATTAGCTTGGTCTAACCCTTATAACGTTCCACTGAAGAGTAGAGCCAGGTTTACCTGGTACTCTAGTCGACGAAGTAACCCGTTATAAGAAAAGAGCTCGGTCATTCAAAATAGTTTCTTATGAGCAGAACAGGAGTTTACTCCTGTTACTGGTCAAGAAAGCTGCTATTCTGAATTTCCAGAATAAAGTGTAGATTTTCACTAGAAATTCGAAAGTCAAAATCATAAATTTCTTAAAGAGGAAATAATTCCCAAACGTCATAATTTCTTAGTGAGAGTTTCTCTTTCTGGCTCCCAGCAGCCTGTCCAAGCTTATCCTTGTCCTTGCAAAATACGAGACCTGTTAAGCTCTGACCACTTTGGTCTTAAATCTAGCATAAAGCGTCTTTCCGCCGTGCCATTGTGCACAGTTTCTATAATTCCAAGATATACTCGTTTAAACTCAGAGCTAAGGCTCCATTCCTGTATTTATAAATTAGTTGCGCTTTAAAGACATAAGGTCTAAAGGAAGAAATTCTCTCCAGGAGAAACTCCAACAATAAATAAAATTAGGTATATTGGCATATAAAGAAGCCAGGTGCTTCACCAAATTTGTTAGATTAAGATTTTGTTTATCTCGTTTTATTATAATTCGTCCAATAAAAGAAAATAGCTAGGGATCAATAAATGTATTTTAGATATGTTCTTTTGAATAAAGAAAAATCCTTTTTTATACAGAATTATAATTTTATACAGAACTCTTCTCTCATGCTGACCCTCTTCTTTTATCATTACATTAACTAATTTATTAAATAAGTAACGACTAAAGTTAAAGGTTACAATACACACACATACACACACACATATATATGTGTATATTTTTACGGTTTTTTTTTTACTAAATACACATGATTTTTGAGGCACATCATTTTCCTTGCGGAGACGTTTTTCGGACGCCGAAATACAGCAAAATCAATAAAAAATTTGATCATATCTTGTTGCGTGCAATTTTCACAGCTGAAAATGTTGGAGGTGACATTTTCGCTAAAATTTTGGAGGCAACATTTTAGCCTTTAATTGGACATAACTTTTGCGCGCAATGCAATATTGACTTAATCCGTGGCAAACTTCTTCGGCCCAACATACTGTTTAATTTCCGTGAGCATAGAAAAGTGTGCTTCAAGAAGTCTTGGAGTAAAGTACGATGACGGAGGTGACATTTTTTCGGAAAAATCAAATTTTTCGACATTTGAATGTGTTAGAAACACACAATTTTTGCAGCACATCTTTTTTCTTTCTGTGGTGCCTGTCGGATACCTAAATATAATCAAGAATCAAAGGATTTTAGAACTCGGTAGCTGCGCGCACTTTCTACATCTATATATGTTGGAGGTGACATTTGAATCGTAAAAACGGTGACACGACTTTGAGATTTTTTTGTTGAGTAAGAAATCAATGCATAATGTCAAATCCATGAAATTTGAGTAGCATACGCTCTACTGAACTAGCATTATTTTTCTCAGAATTTTCGAACATTGCGCAGAAAAGCTGTGAGCACGCAAAGCATTTAATTAGTCTGTCTGTAAATTTTCGTGCCATATAACTTACATTTTATTTGTAGGTTTACCTATAAAATCACGGTGACAGAAAAATGACACTTTCCGCGGATATGCCCATATATTTTAATATCAGACTTTAGTCACTAGGGATTAGTTGAACTTAAATATTTGTATTACATAGATTTAAAACGTATGCTCTCGTTTAACTCACAGTGACATTTCAGTATATAAAATAGCCTAATGTTACTTTTAGAAACATATAAAAATGTTCGCCCTAAAAGCATTAATCACTAGGGCTTAGTTGAAAAACTTCCATTTGTACTTCTTCAATAATATAAACTATTTTAATGTTAAATTAAAAAGAAGTTCATGTTTGTGAATATTAAAATTTGAATATTATGTGAATATTAATATTTTTCAGAATATTAAATAAAAAACATTTCTAAACTTTTAAAACCCATTGCATTAACTGTTATTCATTGTAAACTATTATTTAATGACCGGGAAAAAATTTTCGATGACCGGGAAATGACCGGAAATTTTTTTCGTCAGTGAAAACGGCCACTTTGAAAATGTTGAGCTCGACTTTAGGCCATTTTTATATATAACCATAAATTTTGTATTATTACTTACAAATATCTCTTCTTACACCACTCTTTGTGAACTCCCATCCCTTCCATGACCTTTTGACCTCGTCGACAACCCCATAACTGACGTTTAATGCTTTATACTGAATTTTATTTTCAGTCGTCTTTAAATATGTTAAATATTATTCTTAAAATATTTTAAATTCATTTTTAAATAATTTTTTGGATACTTTTGAACCTTTCTTTCTTCTTTTTGGACTTCCCTCCACCAGTATCCATTTTTTAATGTCATATGTAACATAATTTTTTAATAAATCTTGATAAATAATTTCAAAACATAGTTTCAAATGTAAAATTTATTAATAATGTTAATAACACAGGCCGACAAAATTTGTACTCAAAGACCGGACTAGGTTAACCCGAAGGATTTTGATGTCCTAAAAACGAATCCGTTGTCCAAATTTTTCCTATAGTCAGGATTTCAAGATATCCTAACCTAAAAGTAAGAGAATGGCTATTTTCACCCATACTTGAAACAATATAATACGAGCAGCGATTTTTTTCTCTTAAAACTGCTTACGCGAACATTTAGTACTCCTCTTAACTTTTCATTTTCATTTTAGATCATCCCGAACCGATTTTTTCTCTCTGAGATATGGCACATTAACCATTTCAGTTTCGCACTGAAAAACTAGCAAAGAAGGCGAAGAAAGCGAATAAAATTGTGCTATTCGATTGATAAAGTATTTGGCGTGTAAAAGTTTTTTGAGTTTTCTAAATCCGAATTTGAGCTCAGATTTGCAAAATTTAAGCCTTGTATAAAACCAAGTATTTCTTAAAATTTTGGTTCGCCATATTGAGTACGCCATCTTGAATTTTGCAAATCTGAGCTCAAATTCGGATTCAGCAAACTCAAGAACCTTTAGACACTAAATCCTTTAACAATACAATAACACAATTTTATTCACTTTCTTCGCTTTCTTTGCTAGTTTTTCAGTGTGAAATTGAAATGGTTAATGTGCCATATCTCAGAGAAAAAAATAGATTCGGGATGATCCAAGATGGAAATGAAAGGTAAACAGGAGTACTAAAGGCTGGCATAAGCAGTTTCAAGAGAAAAAAAAATCACTGCTCATATTATATTGTTTCAAATTTGGCTGAAAATGGTCATTTTTTCACTTTTAGGTTAGGATATCCCGAAATCCTGACGTATAGGAAAAATTTGGATAACGGATTCGTTTTTAGGACATCAAAATCCTTTGGAGTCACCTAGTCTAGCCTTTGGGTACAAAAAAAGTTAATTTCTGTCGGCCTCTGTGTAATCATTACACACCAAGTAAACCTTTTGATACATCTATGGTGTTTAGAAATATCGTCTGTATACTTTTATTTGTTGAAATACTCTCTTCTGTGACGAATACGCGGTGCACGTGAGCGAACGGCGCGACGCGGTATGGCAGTCGCGGACCGTGGAGTGCGTAGT
This sequence comes from Euceroptres primus, assembly GCA_037177015.1. Lineage (NCBI taxonomy): Eukaryota > Metazoa > Arthropoda > Insecta > Hymenoptera > Figitidae > Euceroptres > Euceroptres primus. The sequence goes on along the minus strand of JBAGKK010211618.1, from coordinate 18,079 downwards.
AAATTCGAAACTGCATTGTAAAAATGAACGAAATCCTCCAAAATTCAACAAAAATACTGTTAAGATAACACAGATTACGAAATAAGTGTCTCCATAAAAACGACCTAAGTCGTCTTAGGCCGTTTTTCTGGAGAACGGCTCAATTCTAGTTTGGGTCGATTAATGTTTCAAAAGTCGGGGTAGCTTTTGGCCAAAGTCACCTTATTCTTCTCTGTGACCGTATTTATTTTATGTGAAACTTCTGTTTTTATAAAGGGGGCATTTTGCACGAGAACAAGGAGCATGTCTCCGATTTTTCTCTACTTTTGGTTATAAATGTAACAAGTATTGGTTCGAAATTATTCAAATTTGTTGAGAGAAGTTAGCTAGGGAGCGCTTTCTTTCTCTCTCTTTCAAACATGTTCTTGACGTGATATGGTTTTGAAAAAAAATAATGAGTATATATTGATATATATATATATATATATATATATATATATATATATATATACCAATTGCATCCTTACTGTCAACAGCATGTAGGGGAACATTAGTACAGTAATCCTACTGAACCTGACTCTAAAAGTTGAGTAGATTTGGAGTTATGTCCCATGTAAAAAAATTCCCGGGGATTTCCCGGGAATTCCTTGGGGATTTCCCGCGAATTTCTCGAGAATTTCCTGATATTTTTCCGAGAATTTCCCGAGAAATTCCCTGGAAAGTTCCAGGATATTCCTTAAAATATCTTGAAAATTTCAGGCGATTTTCTGTAAAATTTCTCGGTTTGTTACATTCAGAAATGCAGCTGGATGATTCTAAAGTTAATTTTAATTTTTTAATTATCTTATATATTATCTTAAACTTATTTTCTACATTCTGTTTCGTCAAGAGAGTTTCAATTGCTATATTTTAAAAGATAATTGGTATTTCATAATGATATTTTTGATCTCTTTAAAGTGGTCAGGATCAGGAGTTCCGAGGATCTCTGAGTTCCAAAAAATATTAAAAATTGGTCTGCGGTGGTTCGAGACTGCTCACTTTCTTAGATTAATCTAAAATAAAATTCATTTGATTTGTTGGCACTAAGCTTAAAAATAAATCTATTCATTCTAAAAAACACAGTAATTTTATTTTAGATTCATCTAAGAAAGTGAGCAGTCTCGAGTCGTCGTAAATCAATTTTTAATAATTTTGTGTAACTTGCAGACTATTTGACCAGGAGATTTCTAAATTTGATCTGAGATTCGAAAAAAAAGTAAGTATATACTCATTACTTACCGTGTATTGTTCGCTGTTTTTTACATATTTATACATAAAAACTAATTACGTTTTAAAATACAGCAATGAAAACACTCTTGACAAAATAGAATATCAAAATAGTGGAAGATAATATATAAGATAATTAAAAACTTAAAATTATCTTCAGAATCATCGGGCTATTTTTCTGAATGCAAAAAATCTAATTCAACACAATTGCACTGTGCGCAGAACATTCCGGACAAATAGAAACCGATTTCTAGGAAATTCCCGAGAAATTGTCCAGAAATTTGCCTGAAATTTTCAAGATATTTCAAGGGATATCCTGGAATCTCAGGCATTTCCCGAGAAATTCCTAGGAACTTCCCGATATATTCTCGGGAATTTTTTTACATGGGTTATAAAAGTTTTTTTTTTTCTTCAAACTCATTTTTTCCGAAACTACAAAAGATATTTTTATGTTTATTTTTTTAATGAAAGGTCTCTTCAAGCGCTGTCAAAGTATGTTTTTATGCCCAACTTTGCAATTAAATATTTAGGCTAATTTTGCAGCTAAACGAATTTTGATAACCCGACGTGAGAGGGACTCAACAACTATGGAAAACGATTAAAACCTTAAAATCGATTTTTTCAGCTTTAGTCCCCTGTTCTCGGAGTGCGTCACATATGTGTATGACTTAATCTGGACTTTTCTGGAAAGGCAAAAAAAAAATTAAAGACAATTAAAACAAAACTGTTTTTCGAGAAAACCGCATTTAAAGTTGGGGAGTGCCATAAGCGCATGTGCTATATTTTTTTCTTTAAAAACAAAATATATCCACTTCCTACGAGCCATAAGTATTATGTTACCAGTTAGAGAATAGATTGAAGTATGATTTCCCATTGAAAACCTAAAATCGATATTGCTAACGCTTCTTCTCAAAAACGCGAATATCTTCTAAACTGCGATCGACAAAGTTCTTTCGGAACGTCACAATTATTATTAAGAATATTTTCCATACGATAAATGTTGAACTTAACTCACAATATAACCTTCTGACGGACAATCTAATAAAATTCTCACAGAGCTTGTATTGGTCTGTGACTTTGAGGGCATTGGAAAACATCCAAATAAATGAATTTGTAAATAAGGATTTGAGAATGTAAAAAATAAAAAAAAATAGAACTGAAAAAGGCTTCATAACTATGATACTGTTGCGAAAATAAATTGGACTGACAACTTAAATAAAAGAAATTACATATGTATCTGAAGTTTTCAAATAATAGAATTTTCTCAATTGATCGAAAATATTGCTGTGAGACGCAAACTACGCTGTATAAGATATCTAAAGGAACGATCGATGGAAATAGTCCGGAATTTTAGTGCATACTATTTACATTGTGCGTTTATTTATAAGCACCGGTGACTGCAAGTGCATCCTTGAAAAGACACGCTTCTTCTCCCGCCGTATTCGCGTAAGTCTACCGGGTGTAACTTGAATAGGCATCGATAATTACTGGGGTTAAAAAACCGATGAAAACTGGCTCAAATGCAAATGCGTACAACCGTCTTCTTAATTGAGCGTCTGGATTGAATAACCTGCTGAGCTCTCGAAAACGCATAAAAAAGTATTGTCCACACGTCTGAGTTTATAAAAAATTTAAAAGTCGAAAATTTAATTTTTTAAAAATATAGTCTTGTAGAGAATAATGAGACGGAACTTTTATCTATTTGCCGTTTTTTCGACCGGTGATTATTTTTAATTATAAAAATTGAAAACTAAACAAATTTTATCCCCAAATTCAAAAAGTTTTTAATATATAAATCATCGTAAGTTGGCCAATTGTGGTTGAAATTATTTGAAATTTGGTATAAACATGAAGTATAGTCCAATGACGCCTTCAAAATAGTATTGAGGGAAGTTCATAGTTGAAAGAACTTCCAGTGAGAAATTTGTTCCTCACTATTCAAGGAAGATTTCTGGAAATTTTCAGACCGATTCATTGGAAATTAACGGAATTAGATATTTTTTTATAAGAAAGCATGTGATATCGCCAACGATAGCTCCGTGAGCACTGAAGACTATCAGGTAGCGTACACGTCATTCGGCTTTCCATACTCGATTTTACAATGATTTTTTAATGGTTATATGTTTGAAATAACGCCTCCTCACCACGAAATATCGAAATAACGAACTGTTATTTATATAGTTCCTTATTTAAATGCTTTTATTAATATTATTTCGAAGTACTTCGCATATACTAGAGAAACGCGGTCTATATAGGACACTAGTTCGTTAGACTGCTAGTTCTGCGTTTTTGTTTTGCACAGATTTTTCGTCAAATAAGTTCGTTCCAAGGTGATATCGCGACATTGTCGTCGAGTCTAAACATGTTTATGCAGGACTTCGTAGGTGCATATAAACAAAACATAGAAACGGACTCGCGTCGCTTACGGAAATAGTTCATCACACTAAATTTGCGTATGTTTTTGTGATTTTTAGTTTATTTAAAGAATTGTATATCGTTATTTAATTATTTCTCGCCGAGGTATAGGGGGTAAAATTTTTGAACTTTGCGCAAAGAGCCTATATTTCGGGTATAAATACACTGGAGCCCCGGTTTATTTACCCCCGGTATACCAGTTCCAGGAATTCTCGTCGATGGTGAGGGGTCCAAGGGGACGAGAAAGCTGAACTCGGAGCTCAGCGGAGTTGCGCAAGTACCGTAGCCACAAAGCGGGCAGTATCCTAAGCGGATAATTCCGTCAGTTCGCTTCAGTTCGTTTTTAGTGTTTTGGTTATGCGTTATATATAATTAATAAATAATAAGTAAACAAAACTTAAAATTAAAGTAAACGTTAAATTAAATTTATATTTAAAAAATTTGTTTCACTCGTGGCAAAAATCAAACAGAAATAGTTCACACGGTCCTGACTTGTTTACGTTCGAGAGACCCCCGGTTTTCTCGAAGGCCATTCAGGCCATCCTTGAAACCCCTGGTAAACCGTGGCTCCAGTGTATTTTTTTATGTATGGCATGTACAAAATTTTGATCCAAACGCTTTCGATAGATTTTTTTCCCAATCTTTCGAGTGAAATAAAAAAAAATTTTGAATTTTTCTAATTTTTTTTTAGAGATGCGGTAAAAATGGTGTTCTTCCCTAATCGTCAAACTGACGTATTTTACGAATATAATGGAAAACCCAAAACTCGTGTCTTTGAATCGAACATCACATTCGATGATTTATTGAATGAACAGTTAGTTGATTCTGTCGGAATAAGTACTGGAAAATTGAAAAACATCAAAGCTTTAGTCAAATATTTAAGTGACAATGGGAAAAAGTTTTTCGATGCTTTGATCAACAAATATTTCGTTATAGAAAATAGAAAAATGAAACATCGAAAAATGCGAGAAAAAACGCCAAACAGGCGTGAAAAAGTCTAACAGAATGTAAGTTTTCCTTTTAAAATTATGGAAATTATTATGTCGGGATTAAGTGCATTGCAAATTTGAGATTGAAAACTGAAATTAAGTTCCAAAGAAACGTAGAATTTTTCAGTATTATTTCAAGTATTGTGCGAATATGGCGAATTGTGCCATGTTATATATTAGTTGTAAACAGTAAAAATGCAGAATTAATTATTTTGAAAACAATGAAAAAAAATAAAAATCTTTGATTTTTAAAAATAATTTGTGTGTGAATAAATAATGAAGTTTGTCAAATCTTTTATCGTACTAATGCTTAATCGATCAGTATTCTAAACATTTATAAAAATTACCTAAGTTGTAGAATAAAAAGAGAGAAAACATGGTTTTTATTTTCAATTAAAATATTATTAACTTCTAATTCAACATTTACATGTTTATCAAGCTTGTATGCATCGCTCAAGTGTTCCGAGTAAAATTACACCGATTAGAAGTCATTCCGTTGAAAATTAAGAGAACAAAACCAATTTATAAATAATTGAAAAACATTGATTTTTTGGCGAAAAAAAGTTTTTAATTTTTATTTTAAAAAATATGAATAATTTGGAAAAATCGTAAACGGAACCTCACTTTATTTTTTCCTGATCTATCGCTTTATATTTTTTGATTTTCTCATTTTCATTTCTAATGTGTGACGTCATCAACCGGACATAACTGAAGTTACTATCAGTGTAAAAGTTTCTTTACAATATTTTGCAGCATAATGAAAGCAAAAAATATTAAAAATAATACTAATCCATATTTCTGTAAAATTCTTCAGACTTGACTTTCAAAGTTTGAAAATAATTGAATTTTAAAGAATACAGTTTTCGACTTTTTATTATGTTTTTGGCGAAAAAGAATATAATGAAAAAAATGCCACCTATGAAGTAAAGTAAAACTTAACTATTTGTATTTATTCAATATTACTAGCGTCCTATATAGACCGCGTTTCTTGAGTATATACGAAGTACTTCGAAATAATATTAATAAAAGCATTTAAATAAGGAACTATATAACTAACAGTTCGTTATTTCGATATTTCGTGGTGGGGAGGCGTTATTTCAAACATACATGTAACCATTAAAAAATCATTGTAAAATCGAGTATGGAAAGCCGAATGACGTGTACGCTACCCGATAGTGCTCAGTGCTCACGGAGTTATCGTTGGCGGCATCATATGCTTTCTTATAAAAGACCTAATTCCGTTAATTTTCAATGAATTGGTCTGAAAATTTCCAGAAATCTTCCTTGAATACTGAGGAACAAATGCCTCATTGGAAGTGTTTTCAACTATGAACTTTCCTCCATACTTTTTGTCGGCGAAACTAAAAAAACATGGTTACCGACCGGCCTCAATTTGTATTTAAATATTATTAAACAGTAGGCGAATTTCAGCTTTTCTATTGTTTTGAAGGCATCATTGAACTATACTTCATGTTTATACCAAATTTGTTTAGTTTTTAATTTTTATTATTAAAAATAATCACCGGACGAAAAAACAGCAAATAGATAAAAGTTCCGTCTCATTATTCCCTACAAGACTATATTTAAAAAAATTAAATTTTCGATTTTTAAAATTTTCATAAACTTGTTGGACTCCTCTTTCTGGCGGGTTGGCTGTGGTGGTTATGTTCTTAATCGTTGTGTATGGAAAATGGGCGGCTCGCAAGGAGCCTCCTGGCAAGCTGGGAGATAGAAGATGCTTGGAGAATCTTCTGGAAGGACAGGGGACGTGGAAGCTTCTTTCGACTCTTCCGAAAAAGTAAGGAAATAGAAGGTGCCCAGAGGACCTTCTGGAGAGTGAGAGCAACTTGAAAGCTTCTTTTGACTCTTCCGGAAAAGTGAGGAAATAGAAGGTACCCGAAGGACCTTCTAGAAGGAAAGGGGGACTTGGCAGCTTCTTCCGACTCTTCCGGAACAGTGAGGAAATAGAAGGTACCCGGAGGACCCTCTGGAAGGAAAGAGGGACTTGGAAGTTTTCGAGGGTAGAGACGAACTCGGAGATGGTATGCACTCAGCATTTATTTTCCCGATTTACAAGACTGAGCACGTAGTCGGGTGTCGTGACAAGGCTGGAAGCCCGCGAATGACTGTCCTCCGGTGCAAAGAGCTCGTCCTTAACAGGCTTACGCCCCCTCGACGAGGTCGTGGTAGGGGTTGTCTCCCCTCCAGTTTCTCCTAAGATGTTGGGCCTTGCTAGCAGCTTCTAGAAGGTTTTTTCATAATAGAAGAAACTTGGACTAGGCTTGATCTTGCATAGTACCGTAGGCAATTAGAGCGAGGGAGAGAGACTATAGTGTATGCGAGGGTGACTGGAGAGCAAGAGCGACTGGCGAGCCTAGTTGCTTGTCCACATCTGCAAGCGCTTAGGCCCTTCCGCTTTCACTGGTCCTGGTAAAATGCAAGTTTGAATGTGCTTCTTGCACCAAACTAGAAAACTGCAAGCAAAACGTCGTCGAAAAACGATAGTATTTAGAAAATGCTAACGCTCTATTGCGACGCGTATAACAATCCCCCCCCCCCCCTCCCCGCCAGGGATAGACGTTTTGCTGGCGGTGACTAGTTTTGAGTTTCTTAATTCTAATTACAATCTAAAAGTAAAAATTCAAAAAATATGTAGGATGAAAAAACTACAACGGGTGTCCGTGTAAAAAGGCGGCTGCGTCATCCGTAGAGCGTATCGCCTCCTGGCGCTACGACTTGGAATGCCCGAATTCTTCTGCTGAAGGTCCGGCCACAGGTACTGGTTGGGATCTTTTCTCTGAAGAGTCAGCTCCTTTTCCGGTCGATGCGGTTGTTCACCGTCCACGGCAGGTGGCCTGGCCAGGTTTGGGCCAGGGAGCTTGGGTGGCTGTGAGTTGGCAGAAACGTCTCACGCTTGTGTAGAGACGTCCCTCCGTGAAGGGCTGTTTACTTGAGAGCGACAGCATTGTTTGACAGGGAAGGCTTTGAGACGGTGGCTGTTTTTTTCCCAGAAAACTCGGTTTTTGAGTCATCGGGATTGTGTGCTTGGTGCGTTGGGTGCCACTGGATGTTTATTACTACTCCCGGAAGTGGTCTCTTCTTTCTGGACTACATTCGGTCTTGAGGAAATGACCAGCGGCTGGATCAAAGTCGGTAAGCTGGGTATACTTCTGATGTGGGTTCGACCACAAAAGCTTTCGTGAATCGAATTTGAATCTTTGAGTCCCACGTTGTGCCGCCAATTGTTGGACTCCTCTTGCTGGTAGGTTGGCTGTGGTCGTTATGTTCTTGATCGTTGTGTATGGAAGATGGGAGGCCCGCAAGTAGCCTTCTGGAAAGTTGGCAGATAGAAGGTGCTCAGAGGATCTTTTGAAAGGACAGGGGACGTGGGAGCTTTCTTTGACTCTTCCGGAAAAGTAAGGAAATAGAAGGTGCCCGGAGGACCTTTGGAAAGCGAGAGGAACTTGGAAGCTTCTTTCGACTCTTCCGGAAAAGTAAGGAGATAGAAGGTACCCGGAGGACCTTCTGGAAGGGAGGAGGGAATTGGAAGCCTCTTGCGACTCTTCCGGAGGACCTTCTGGAAGGAAAGTGGGACTTGAAAGCTTCTTTCGACTCTTCCGGAACAGTGAGGAAATAGAAGGTACCCGGAGGATCTTCTGGAAGAAAAGAGGGACTTGGAAGTTTTCGAGGGTGGAGACGAACTTGGAGATGGTATTCACTAAGTATTTATTTTACCGATTTACAAAACTGGTGGGAGCGTAGTCGGGTGTTGTGACGAGGCTGGAAGCCCGCAACTGACTGTCCTCCGGTGCAAGGAGCTCGTCCTTTTAACAGCCTTACGCTCCCACGTCGAGATCGTGGTAGAGGTTGTCTCCCCTCCAGTTTCTCCCAAGATGCTGGGCCTTCTTAGAAGCTTCTAGAATGTTTTTTCATAATAGGAGTAACTTGGCGAGCCTCGTAGCTCGTCCACATTTGCAAGCACTTAGGCCCTTCCGTTTTCACTGGCCCTGGTAAAATGCAAGTTTGAACGTGCTTCTTGCACTAAACTAGAAAGCTGCAAGCAAAACGTAGTCGAAAAACGATAGTATTTAGAAAATGCTAACGCTCTATCGCGACGCGTATAACAAACTCAGACGTGTGGACAATACTTTTACGCGTTTTCGAGAGCTCAGCAGCTTATTCGATCCGGATGCTCAATTTCAATGCCACTAGGTCACTTGTAAGACAGTTAAGAAGCAAATATTTATCTGCTTACTTAGTGTTCCAATGATACATCATTCTATCAAGAACAGTCTTGTTAACTTTTCCAGCTTAAAAAAATTGTATGAAATGCAATCCTTAATTTCAGATGCAAAGCAAAATGGAGAGGACGTTGGCAATGCGAGCGGTGCAGTTGAAAATGTTCTTGAAAAGGGTGAAGTTGAAGCTACCAAAGAAGGAGAGAAGGAGAAAGACAAAGTGAAAAGAAAGGCTGAGAAAGAAGGAGAGGGCGATAAAGATAAAGATTCAACAAATGAACAAGAAGTCGTCTTTATACAGGATTTGGGATTCACTGTGAAAATTGTGAGCCCAGGAGCGGAACCTTTTGACATTCAGGTCTCGAGTATGGAGTTGGTACAGGTAAACATTTTTTGTACAAACATTTAACACCCATACATATATAATTCTGTGTGTGTACATGCGCGTAAACTTTGTAGTCGAGAACCTTCTGAACACAGCAACGTTTAACGAAAAAAAAACTGCATTTTTGTTTTAAATTAGTTTCATTTTTTTCTCATTAACAAATTACTTTGACTTCTAGACATTTTGTTAGTTACATTTTTTTTCCATTTCTTTGGTTTGAAAAATGAAAAGTTTATGAAAATGTTCTTATAAATGTAATTTTAGTTAGACCGTGACCCCGAAATTGCAACTAATCAGAAGAGGATAGGAAATTTCTAGGGGTGTGCAAAATTTTTAAAAGTCGATCGACAGCTCGAAAACCCAACCCGCCCCGAAAGTTCGATAAATTACCAAAAATTTTCCGTTAAGTTGCCATAAATTATTGGAAATGTCCAGAAATTTTTAAACCAACCCGACTGAAAGTCATTTGTCACATCACTAGAAATTTCATTTGGCAGATCTAATTTAATTTATAATTTCATCTGTAAGGAAGACAAGTTGATATTGTAACTGAGCGTTTGAAAGTAAAAACGGGACAAAAAAAGTTTGTGAGTAAAAATGGAACATAAATTATTCGGAGTAAAAAGGGAACAAACAAAGCTTCCAAGTAAAAGCGGATCAAAATTTCTTTAGAGTAAAAATGCACCAAACTAATTCTCCGAGTAAAAACGGAACAAACGAGCGCCCGGCTGGTGTGAGGGGACACATGCACGGATGGTAGGTGGGGATACACGCTCGAACCGTGCCTAGTGATGGATCAACATTTTCAAGAGGCCCAAATAAAAAACAATAACAAAAAAGCAAAATATATTAGTTTAAAAAAATAAAGAATAAATCATAACTGCTATTCTGATTAAAATTTTTTTAAATCTAATCATTACTTTTGATGGAAAAAAATTGACATTTTTATTAACTAAAAATCGAAGTTTTTTCGAAATATAAATTGCGATTACTCAGAGTGAAATATTAAAAAATTGTTTAATTTCAAAGAAATATGCGTGGCATAGTTCAGCGAAACATACAAATGATGAACAATGTAAAAAAATGTTTTATAAATAAATGTTAATATCTGACTGTGTTTCTGGAACTTACATAAGAAAAAGTATCAGAATTATTCAATTTGGAAAAACTTCTAGCGATAAAGTTATTCCGTGTCGTAGAAGAGAGCTATCTGAGAATGTGAAGATACAATAATGTGTATTTCGCAACAATTCGTATAAGCAAATTCACTGCCGAGCTCCCTGTACCATAGATTTTTTATTACGCGATTTCTGTTTTTCATTTTATTTTTTTTATTTTCGTTTGCGAATATTTCTTAAACTAAAGCCGGCCATATGAACTCTTTTCAAATGGACGTGCACGTAGCCGGCAAGCACCCACGCGCTTGTTCCCAAAAAAATGACATGCATATCTTGCATCCCAAGAGCTTCAATTTGTTCCGTTCCCGAAGAAAATTCGATTAAAAGAAAAGCTTGCAATAAGACTCATTAATTTTGAAATTCAACACCCCCCCCCCAGGTTATTTTTTAGTCTCCCAAAAATCACCCTCAAAATTGCAAATGAGATTTTTGCGATAAACGACATTGTGTAAGAGATTTGAAAGGATACAATTTTCTCCATCTTTCCCATAAATAGGCACAATTTGGGGATTAGTATTTGTTTAAATAATTCCCAGTTGTCTTCAACAAAAAATATTAATTCCAAAAAAATACTAACTTTTCATGAAAAAATATTACTCTGAATATTCGTTAATTGTGTCATTAATTCCAGGAAAATCTCAATTTTAATTTAGTGGAGAAAAAATTAAACAAATAGGATTTGTTTAAACAATTTCAAAATGTGTTAAATAAAAAATATTAATCTTAACCTTCATGAACGGTATCAGAATAGGAATATAAAATCACGTGAGTGATTTTATCCGCAAGGTGGTTTTGTAGGTGTTTTGTAAGACACGAACCTATTTCTTGTCCAAACGAACATGTAATCTGGAAAATATCAAATTTTGTACATTAGATATTATATTTCACATTAAATGTATTAACTGCAGATCTTACCAACTTAATTAATCTCATCGACGATACACAAATTGTAAGTCCACAATTGACGTTTGTAGAATGCTACGTTAGTTGACAAAGTTGGAGTTGATAACGCCTTTTGCAAATCGAGTGTCAGTACCGCCAATTCTTCTGAAAATTTTCCATTCTGAATGTCTTCCCTAAATTCTTCGTGTATTTTTATCGCGAGTTCGTGATGCTCTTGTTGCTTTTTTTTGAAGATCACTTTTCTCTTCGATAGAGAATTGTAATCCACTCACAAGGGGAAGGTCAGAGGTGGTGTTTTTTATTTTGATTCATACTTTTTGTAAAGAAAGGTCATGGCCCCAAAGTAAAGTTGTGAAATTCCTAGAACCCAATATTTGGCCAGTTTTGAGAACAACGGCTTTAAAAAAATTGTTGCTGGTCTTATGGACTTGAAAAATCCGTCTCCCAAGTGGCTGAGTAGCACAGCGGTTGAGCGCCCGATTTGTGCGCAGAGGCTGCGGGCTCGATTCTTACCGCCTGGATTTTTTTTAATACTCAAACCAGATTTTGGGCATTGCCTTAGTTAAATGGAGGCTATCCTTGAGCGTCTCTGAACATAAACAGTCAGGGCCGTACGAACCACTTTCAGTCGGAATAATATGAATTGTGTAACTGAATTATATATGCATATAAATTTTTTCACCATAAAGGATAAAATTCTTAAATGACGATGAAAAATTAATAAAAAAAAGAATTTTCAACGTGTTTTCGAAAATAAATGTAAAATGTGAATTGATACTGCTCGCTCTGTTGCTACTTGGTTGCTGCGGTATGGCTTGACGGCCGTTATGTCCCTCTCTACCCTCGGACCCCTTCCGCCAATTCTAGGAATGAGATAAATGGAGGGAAGTAATATCGAGGTTCCAGTGTAATTTTTTTCTGCTTTATAATTATTTAAATGTTTATTGTTTTGGACTTGGCGAAAGCTCGACCTCTATTCTCCAAAGTGCTAGGATTTTTGGAAACAGATTTTATTCGCCTGTGCAGGGTTGATCTTTCGATTTGATCTAGCCCAAGGAAACAAGACTGACACACTTGATGAGATACTCCTGCGCCATCCCTCAGGTGAAATTTAAGTTTAGTTTCATTCTTTTTTGATTTTGACAGTGGAAAAAAGGCACCTTTTTGCTTTGTAGTTATCGGCTCAGTTGTGACCGGCGATCTAAGAATTAGAACTTTCTGTGTATGGTTATACTCATCATAGTAAGCAGAAAATAATGCTTGTTGACGAGCTATGTCGATCTTAGTGGAGCAAAGTGTCTTACAGGAACAAAGCGTTTGCGATTTAAATTCAACTGCAGGGATAATTTTTTTCCTCTTAGTCACACGTATTCGCCCCACGTTGAACATTTTCCCTAGCGACATTTTTCTTCCACATATGTGGACGCTTTTGTCTTTTCCGCGAAGGCCCAGGAACAAAGATTTCAGGAGAATCTGCAATGAATTATTATAAAATTATAAATAATATAATTATTATTATAAGTAACGTTTTAAAGTGCGTTAAAAGTATTAAATTAAATTTCGACAATACAAGTCTGCAAAAAATTAGTTTAAAATCGCTTTAATTCCTACAAGAAAAGTAGAAAAGGGTTTTTAGCAAAATGAATAAATCATTTACTTAGGACTGTTAGACTTCAGCTTCAATCTAAAATTCAATCCCCTTATTTTGCTTAAAAAATATTAAAATTAGATATATTTTCGAAAAATACCGATAGTTTCTTCTTAAATAATATTTATCTTTTTAAATAGTATTTACCTTTTTTATAAATAATTCAAGTAAAGTGCCTAAAAAAATATTAGAAATTATTTTAAAATTTCTTAAAAAAGAAAAAATTTTATAGCACATTGCTCGAACATTAAATAACATTTTTCCATCAATAATCTGTCGACATTCCGTTTTTGTTTATTATTATTACACTCGTAGCTGAATCGAAGGCCCCTGAATCGAGGACCACCTTCATGGTCGTTCACGCTTCACTGATTCTGTCCCCCGCTCCTGAGCGTCCCGCGACGGCATCATCGCTCGGGCAGTCAGGGCCGCCAGACGTTGTTTACATCACGACTCTGCGCATTTATTTTTGTACGTTCAGAGACTATATACGCGGTCTTGAATGTTGACATAAGATTTGTACACAAAAAACCTAATTGTTACAAATTTACAAAGTCTAGTATTGTACGAAGTTCGATAATATAATTCAGCGTAAATTTCATAATTATAAAATGTCGTGTGTGAACATAAAATAAAATTGTCTATTTGTTTATGAAACTCATTTTGAGTGTCAAGAATATGCTTTACATTTAAGTGTCAAGAATATACTTTACAAATAAGAATGATAAGCTATTTTGATACGTATAAGATGTCATCATTTTTTTCTGCAAAGAAAGGACAGAAATATTTTGTTTATTTATTTAAATTATTTCTAACGAAACTAAATGTTAAGTATTAACAATTTTCTGTACTTTACTAAGACTGACAAGCTATTACGATACATGTATATGTATAGGGGAATGTCGTCAGGGTCGGACCGTCGTCAAGGTTGGACTTTTGCCATTTTTCATATAAGACCACTGGCGCCATCTACGTTCTAGCGTGGCAGAACTACTCTCAATAAAAGCGAACTTTTCGGGGCAGTGCAAATTTCAGAGCGTGTTCGTGAAAAGTGTTTTGCACTCAGGTTCTTCGCGATAGTGGAAAAAGTTTTGAAGCATCCGGAGAAACCATCGCAGAACTTGCAGATAAAAAATGCAATCGTCAAGGTAAGCCTATATGTGTGTTATGTGGTTAACATTTAACAAGATACCAAGGGGAATATTCAATTTTTTAACCAGTGTGTCTGTGATGTGACGCGATGCGGTTATGGTGTTTGTCGTCAAGGTTGGACCATTTGTGTAGTCAGGGTTGGCCCACCGTAATTTTTTTTTAAATGAGGAGATTAGCATCGCTACGTTAGTTTTTGATGACACGAAATGTTAAGAAAGTAATTTATGATCGGATCAGACAAAATAAAATGAAACTTCATGAATTGTTGCTTTTTTAGGACTTCTCGCTATAAGCGAACGACCAATCGAGGTAAAGCTGATTTGGAAGATGCTGTCCGGGCTATCAAAGCTATTTTATTGGAACATGAAAGATTGAGAACTGCGGCAAAGTCGTACAACGTGCCACGAAGTACTTTGCGGCGCTATTTAAAAATTTCGGCCGAATACGAGGACATTTCTACCATCACCGACGAAGAACTGCTGAAAACCATTAAACGGCTCGGCACATACGCTGCATGTGCCGTGAAGCGAGTAAACTGCGACAATAAATCGGATAAACATGAATGATTGATTTAGTATGTGTTTTGTAGGTTTCTTCTGCTGCAGAGGAGGAAGCACTTGTCGGTTACACCAAACAATGCAGCCACCATTACTACGGTCTGAGTATCATGGAATTGAGAGAACTGGCGTACCAATTCGCTAAAAAAATACAAGTAAAATATCCTGTAAGCTGGGATACCTACGGAATGGCTGGGCGTGATTGGTACTATGGGTTTATGCGGCGCCACCTAGAACTTTCTCTGCGCACTCCCGAGCAGACGAGCTTAAATCGTGTGAAATCCTTTGTCAAAGAGAATGTACAGCTGTTTTTTCGCAATCTGGATTCGGTTTTGTCAGTGCATCCATATCAAGCGGCGGATATCTGGAATATGGATGAAACGGGCTTTTCTACGGTGCCAATCAAGATTTGAAAGGTGATTTCGTTGCGAGGCATGAGAAGAGTAGGCCAGATTGCGGCTCAAGAACGAGGGTCCATGGCCACTATGGCTCTAGCGGTTAATGCAGAGGGGAATTCTATACCACCCTTTTTTTGTTCCCTCGCCAGAAAATGCAGTCTACGTTTATGGAAAACGCATCTCCTGGGGCGATTGGCTTCGCCAATGGATCTGGATGGATGCAGCAAGCAGAGTTCGCTAATTACATAAAGTTCTTCGTCGATAGAACGAAAGCCTCGAAGCAATCACCGAAATTGTTGCTGCTTGTTCCATAGAGGCATTGGATTTTTCTGTTGAAAATAGCGTCACATTACTCTCATTTCTGCCACACTGCAGCCATCGCTTGCAGCCCTTGGATGTCTCGGTTTGCGGTCCTGTTAAAGCCTACTACAAATCACACTGTAATGTGTGGCAAAAAAAACAATGCTGGTAAAGGTCTGGAAATTCGACACATTCCAGGCTTAGTCCGATCCACACTGGACTTGGCCCTGACGCTTCGAAACATCAAAGCTGGATTCTCCGCTACGGGAATTTTCTCATACAATCCCGATATTTTCACGGATTTAGTGGGGAAAATGATCGAGCTGTTACGGAGGCCGAAGTCAACGACGAGGATTTACAGCGCCGTATAATTGTTTTGGATATCCCCAAAGTTGGCACGCCCGTGGAAGTCGCGAATTCCACTGAGCCTTCGGCATCCACGTCTCGTGAGACCAGTCTCTTCCATTTTGACTTCAATCGCACCACTGCAGGCTGCCGCGCCAGTAGCTAAAAAGTTGAATCGCGGACGGCCCCGAATGAGCAGCACAGTTTTGACTTCCCCAGAGAGCCTCGAGGCATTGCGCGAGAAGCAACGAAAGCGAGACGCCACAAGAAAGTCCGCCACTAAAACGCCAGCTAAACGAGGTCGTCCACCCAAAAAAGTGCAGGAAAAGTTGATGTTTTAATCGATATTTTGTACAATTGAAATAAAAAGAAAAATTGATTTTATATTTCGTCATTTTAAATCATTTCAGCATATATTTCGTCGATATTCAGCGGTGATCCTACCTAGACAGCAAGGTCCAACCTTGACAGAATTTTTTTTTAAATGCTCATAAATTTTTTATTTTTTGTCGAATCAATTCACCATGAATCCAAAAATTCTGTAATTATAAGACCTTTCTAACAATGATATATAATTGCCCAAACTCTTTCTTCAACGGAAGTTATGGGCAAAGGTCAAAAAGGGGTCCGACCCTGACGACATTCCCCTAAGAATGCAAAATTAAGAGATTGATATTTTAGGTGAGAAGCCTGCTTAAAATTAGACGAACTTGCTTTTATTTGTAAAAATATAATTTCAAAAAATGCAGCTCGCTACTCTAATTCTTTAAAGAATTTGTAAATAACAATTAAAGTTAGACATGAATTGAAAAATTTACTTTCGCTATTTTCTTGAGCAGGAGCTGAATTAAAATCAATTGAACTGTCGACTTCATCTTCTTGTTCATATTCATCGTATTGTTCTTCATATTCATCATCATTCTCTTCATCTTCATATTCGTATACAATCGCTAAAAATTAAGCACACAAATAAAATATTTCGTAAAAAAAAAAACAGTACAAAATGACTTTCGATGCAACATACCGTTATTCTCTTTATTAGTCATGATGATGAAATTTGTCAATGAAAAATTAAAGTTTCTTAACACTTTTTTCACTTTTAAAACACGAAATGTACATATAAAAGAATTAGTTATCGTTGCTCCAAGGTGCAGAGTTGCAAATCGGCAGAATTTGCACAGTAGTTATTCCTGTTTATTAGACCGAAGATGTCCTAGATGTCCTAGATGTCTAGATCCGGCAAGCTGAGGGTGGCGCCTCTATAATTATGT
Organism: Euceroptres primus; assembly: GCA_037177015.1. Taxonomy (NCBI): domain Eukaryota; kingdom Metazoa; phylum Arthropoda; class Insecta; order Hymenoptera; family Figitidae; genus Euceroptres; species Euceroptres primus. The sequence continues at coordinate 1,055 of JBAGKK010211618.1, read as the reverse complement.
GGTCGTACTAAAAATCCCATTCGAAAACAAAGAACAGTGATATCTCTATCTAAAACTATTAGTAAAAAATTTTTTGCTAAAAATGTTTGTTTAAAATTAAACAATTTTGTTAATATTTCACTCTGAGTAATCGCAATTTGTATTTCGAAAAAACTGATTTTCAGTTAGAAAAAATGTCGACTTTTTTCCATCAAAACTAATGATTAGATTAACAAATGTTTTAATCAGAATAGCAGTTACCATTTATTTTTTATTTTTATAAACTGGGATGACTGAAAAACTCCAAAAAATTCAATTCCCGACACTGTAAGAAATCCGAAAAATAAATTTGCTGGAATAGAAAATTGCCGAAATTAGAAAATTGCCGAATTAGAAAATTTCTGAATGTTCATTAATATTACCGAAATTGAAAATTCCCGACACTGGAAAATTCCCGAAATAAAATTGCGGATATTATAAAATTGCCGAATCAGAAAATTCCCGAATATCAACAATTGAAAAAATTGTTTTTAATAAATATTTAATTAATAAGTAAACTCTTGAAAAGAACCCAAGAATCCACCGACCAAATTTGGACCAACACCTTAAAATGTTTCTTTATAAAACCAAAAAGGGGCCCAACAAAAAGAACCCACAAAAATAAAAAAGAGGAAAGAAAAATGAGAAGGCAACCAACCAAATCCCCTTCCTTCTCTTTTTTTTATTTCTTTCGTCTTTTTTCCCACCACCATAAAAATACAATAAATAAACATGCAAGTATTTAACATGCAAATATATTTTCCAATGTTTCGGCACTCATCCAGCACCCTTGTCAAGGAAATACACTTTGAGAAACCTGGAACCAACAGCAAATAATAATAATAATAATAATAATAATAATAATAATATTTAATTAATTAATTATTTTAACTAATAAAATTAATTAATAGTTTAACTTTCTCTTTAGTTTATTATTAATTTAATAAAAATAATATTTAAATATAGTATATTACATACCTAGGCCAGTAAAATAAGAAATGTCTCAGATCACATGTAATTGTCGGCCGAGGCGAAGC